>JAOBRD020625700.1:0-15438 GCA_027575215.2 Hydrozoanthus sils
TTTCTGCTATCACAGGATGTCTTTGGACTTCTCCACTGAGGTCTGCCAATACTGTTACTGTTATCACAGGATGTCTTGGGATTTCCTCCACTGAGAAGTCTGGCAACGTCGTTGCTGTGAGAGATATTCAGGCTATTATTTGCGGCTTCGCTTATATTTGGAACGCCTTTTTAACCTTTGACCCACGATTGACATTAAGGAGACAAAAGTTTGATTAGAAGAATGCAAGATAGACAAAGAATTGCAATAAACACAAGACTCTGGAACCCTAAAGTTTCTTTAAGACTACTTGATCTTAGTATCTCTGTGCAGTCTTAAGTACTGCTGGTCATACACACTTCTGTTGATGGACTTAAGTATTCCTGGGAATACGAACTACATAGATTTTTCTATTAACCGTCGTTTATGGTTTATCAGGTTATTTAAACCTAAATAAAGCTAGTATCACAACGAAATGCTTAAAATAATACCGTGTTATTTGTACAGCGTTACCGAAAATCCCAGAAACTTGTTAATACTTTCCGAGTGGTCGGTACGAATCAGAAAAACGGACAGAAATTCATAACCATGATGGAAGGTACGTAGCTAATTGAACTGTTTTTTGGTTTCTGATATAGTCTACCCCGATGACAGGTTGAAGGGTTGGGATATCGACCCTTGGGGTCGGAGAATGATTGGCTTTAAGCAGATTTGAGTGGAAGGCTGAGAATGGGGTTGAAAGTTTAAAAAGAATGCTTATGGAAGCTAAAAGAATAATGTGATTATCTTTGATTACTAATTTATCACAAATATTTTCCAAAAAATCAAATTTGCTTAGTTTTTTAGATCTACCAATCATGTCACTTATTTGTTCATTTGCCAATATACTGTTTCGGAGATCTGCTGTTTGTACACACGTTCCTTGTTGCCGATCCGATGTAAGTTAACCTTGATTATTTCTTGTGCGGCCTACAGATATAACTATCAAACAACGTATTCCCTGACTTTGTTGTTTAACAGATTCTTTTTCCATTTTGAACGATTTAAATCAATTTTATTTTATATGTCCGCAATGCAGTCGCCGAGCGAATAGCGTGTTCGACTCGTAATTCTAGGGCGCGATTCCGAGGTCTGGTTGGACCACTGTGTTCTGTCCTTAGCAAGACACTTTACCCGACTTGTTTCAGTCGATTCGGCTGTACAAATGGGTAACAGCTTCTGCTGGGGGCTAAACTGCAATGGGTTGGTGTCCTATCCAGGTTTGAGTCAAAGGTTTCCACCTACCTAACACTACGGAAATCGAAGATAAACACTGGCCTGATTGCTGCTTGACTCGAGATAGGATTTAAGTTAACTTAACTTTGATTTCTTATTCCTAGATCGCAAATACCCATTTTACTTGTTTCATTTTCACCCGTCCAAACCGCTGTTCGAATGGACGATGATGATGAACATTAGACACTCCGAGGAGGCAATCTTGGTCAGCCGATACTTGATCGACTTCTTTATTCATCAAGGTAACCGAAAAAACCTTTTAGTTTCTTTAAAGTGCTACTGAAGTGAAAACGAGAAACCCGTTTCAAGCGTAGAATATTATATTTCAACAGTAGTCAAGTCTAAAAATGATTTCAGTAGACTCTGGCCTCGCTATTCACTAGTTTATATCGACGTCACATGTTTGTTTGCGGGCGAAGTGAGTTCTGTGTCATAGTGTTATATTTCAACTTAAAAGATTCTTTGTATATACTGAAAATGGCGTTCGATTATGAGATAAACACATCATGTGACATCACAATGGGTAAAACCGCTTACCATTCATGAAATCAAGAACTCGGATTTCGAATTGTCTCACAAAGTGCTCCCACTTTGAAAACAATTTGCAGCGCCAAGAAGCTAATCTGGTAATATTTTGTTTTTAGATTGCCTCTTGAGGGCTAAAGAATAGTTTGCAATCGAGAAAAGTAAATGGTGGATTTCACTTCATTAGCGCTTTAATGACATGCGCACATACGCCGGCTGTCCGATAGTAACTATCACTCAGACGATACAGTCAAACCACAAGTTATCCTAACTTTTGGGACTTGAGTATAAAATTATCCTGATAAATGAAAATATGAATATTATTTGGGTAGTAATCAAAATGAAAAGTTTACTCATTGAAAGGGATAAAAAAGCTGAATTTTCTCTCAAATTTTCTAAATCATGAGCAAATAATTGCCTTTAAATATTGTAGAGTATATAGTAAAACATTTTGTGTTAAATGTACCTTGGGATGTGTATTGGGGCTAAGGCCCTTATCTTTACAATTTGTGCTATAACACTTTAATATGTGCTGCTTTAAGAAAAACGTTGTTCTCTTTTGCGTAATCACCTTTAGCAAGAAAAGCTTCTAATGCTGTCTAGAGTTCCTCTCAGCTTCAGAGGCTCCAATTGAATCTATGAAGTATGGGTACCTTTGAAAAACTATAGTCGACTTGATTAGACCCTTTTCTAAACTGTAACCTTTCTTATAAGAAATTCGGGCTAAAAATCGACCAAGATTTAATAACATACTAAAAACACACCCAAGGCTGAGGAATGGTCGAAAACTTTATTCCGTCACAAAATCATGGATTCATTCATTTGATTTTCTGTGTAGCTTGATGCTTCCAAAACATTTGCGCTTAAGAAAAAAGTGTTTTTTGCAGTAAATTTGTCCGAGCCTCGTTTTCCTTATAAAGTTGTTTTTACAAAAAGTCTGCACACAAAACACGTTAGAGTATTATTATTCTCACGATATTCGAGGCTTGAATCTCAAAAATATTTATGGCCAGTTAGCCTCGGCCAAAAATATAAGGCGTTCTTATATAAAAGAGAGTGCAAATACTTTAAGCTAAACAACAGAAGGACACGCAGTTTCTTTATATTTTCAGCACGGATGAACAGTAACCAGTTTCCAAGTGAAAAAGAGGAGCAATCGGCACTTATTTACAACTACAACCCAAAGTACACCGGGAACTTTACTAGCGTCCTGCAGACTTACATCTTTTGAAGTAAAAAGTGTAGCGCTGAAAAAAAACCCCATAGTTTTGAAAAGTTGGACTTGACAACTCATCAGTACCTTGATCTTTTTGTTTCTGCGCCCTGTTATGGCACATTTGTTCAATGGTTCATTACTTGAAAAATATAGCCAAATTACTATTGTGTCAGTGTGCTACACTACCTTCAATATCTTTTTATCAGTGCTCTATCTTTTTTTACAATCATAATATTTGTAGTTTTAATGCTGGGCAGAGTTCACGTTTCGTTAAAAAGGCCATCTATAATGTAAAAAAAAACTTCGTTTCCCCAAATCGCTAGCCCTAAGGTTATTCGAGAATGGGAATGAGATGAGAAATGCAAAACAAGAAAATGTACAAATGTAACAAAATATAAAGAAGCAATAAAGTTGTTTTATGAAATAGTAGCCTGCTTGCAGGCGGTTAGTCGTCTTTTTAGCGCGAAAAACTCAAAGCACACGGCGCTGCCGCCATCTTGAATTTTGTGGCCGAGCGGTACTGGGAGCTAGCAAAAAGATTATGTTTGAACCGCGCTTTGTTTGATGATGGTAGCCAAATTTGAATTGATGAACTATCTACCTCAAGATACATCAGTAGCCCAACTTTACCTTAAATATGTCAAAAGGTTATGGATTGGCAGCAAATTTTAAAATATGCAATATTCCTCATTCAACAAGGTCTATCCACCAAAATAAAAAAAAATCACTTTATATGCACTTTCAAATAGAAATCTTCACCTACACGTGAAAAGGTGTATAGAGAACGTTGCGATCTTGTAAATACAATAAGAAATACAAGACTGTGAACATGGGGAACGCATAGGAGAAACGAGTAGGAGAGATGTCTTTCTTTGTTGCTAATGTAAATGTCAGATATACACAGAGAGAGTAGACCAAGAAGTCCTGTTCGTTGAATCATTTGTGAGATTCCACACAGCTTCATACACTATAGTATTTTGATAATAGTCTAAGGCTTCATGTAGTTCCCAAGATCCATTATCATTTACTTCTCTGATGCTGGTTATATGCGGCCCTCCAACTTTCTCTATCTCTTTCGTATTAGATAAAGGAGGCTTAAACAAGGGTCTGCGAGGAGAGCTCCTCCCATACCTGACACCTTTAAAAATTCGAATTTTGGACAAAACAACGTTTCAACTTCTCTCTGAGCAACAGAAATAAAGAAACTCATACCCGCATAAATTTAAACAATAATCGTTTCTTCCATACAGTATTGGTAAAAAGAAACGCAGGTGAAGCTTGTTTCGTTTTGTTCTCGTTTTGTAAGAAATTTCGTCGAAATTCCGGGGAAATTTTGTACTTTATTCAGTGAGGTTGTCACAACCCCTATAAGTTTCGCTCGTTAGAGCATAACACGTGTCTCGTCGAAATCTAACATATTTAATACTAGTATTTCTTTTTAGCACTTAGTATATTATGTTTCGTTACAATTTCCCTCTTTTTGCTTCAGAAATCAACAAAAACGTACGATTCTGAGGTAATTAGTTATTCCATTCATGTTACATAAACAATTTTATTCATGAATGATCCGTTTATTTCATGTCATGCCTCTTCGGAGGTTGACTGACAACTGAAGGTGACTAGCGCCTTGTTCAGGCCCTTTTGTAGTGCGGGTCCCTGTTTAAGTTGCTTGTATAAATACTTTTAAGTATAAAAACACTCTAAATTCTCTCATATTAAAACACTCCGGTATGTTCTCGGTAACACATTATAAGCGGCAACTGTAATTGCAGTTACCAATAATGTTGAATGTTGTTTAGAGTATTAATGTAATAAGGAGATTACTGACCCAAGTTTAAATACTGAGATGTGCAAAGTCAGCTGTTAAAGCTGGAAGGGATCTGGAAATCGAAAATCTTTCAGAAAGCTTGGATGGCGACACAAACTTTATTATAAACAAATACCGTAAAACCCTCTGCCCCCCTTCCCCTTGGCTCTACGCCCAACCCGATACACGGCCTTATGTGTCCTAGGACAGGAAGAAGATTGAGTTGAGCGAGTATAAAAGAAAAGCGTTCAGCATATTTATCATTTCATATAATAAGTTTGTACCTTCCAGCTGGAGTTAAACATTTGTATGGAACAAAGTTTAGTACTGTAGTGTACTTCCGGTAAATTGTATTGTACATCTTTGTACATCCGATCACATTACCAATTTGGCACGTGTAACAAAGTTCAGTTTGACGCCATCTTGCCTTGGCGAGTGTTTGTTTGGTTAAATATAGAACAAAATGGCGACGAAACGGGATGAGAAAAGCGACTGAATTTCTAGAGACTTTGTGGTTGGAATTTTCGCAGGAACTGAGTAATTTTAATTGTGCAAAATGCCCGACCCAGAGCCTTAAAAACCGATTCCTGGATACGGAAAGAATTCGACATTTAATAAATGAAAATGGACATCGTAAACCGAGCAACTCAAGTTTTATTTTATTGCCAACGGAGTAGAAGACCCGATGACAAAGAAAGCTACCCTACTTGCCAACTTATCGCCGGAGATGTAAAAGCTACTCAAAAAATTCTCTCATGCCGGGGAAACCGTCACACGAAGCTACAACTTATGAACGGATTGTGGAGAGCTTTAGACATACATGTTCAAAACCTTGCAAATTTAAGCATGTAAAATGTCACCACTGTCGAAACGCAGGACACATCAAGAACATTAAATGGCCGGAAGTGTTCTTAATGAAAAACATCACAGCTGAAGAGACTGTGAATTTTTTTATTGTGAAGGTTGTTTGTTAGAATGGGTATAACTGAACAGGTAGTAACCGATAACGGGCCTTGATTCAACAGTTTATGGAGCAAAACGGCATTAGGCGTGTTTCGGGAGCTTTTAACCACCCATCAACGAATGGTCTCTGAACGTTTTGTCCAAAGTTTAAAGCGTGCTGTCGATTTAAATCAAACCTGCCGAGAGGTGCAGCACAAACTGGATCGGTTCTTGAAGGTCTATACCTATTACCTTTGAATAACTTTCTAAATTTAGTTGCTATTATGGGGATAAACTATCCCACTTTTTAGGTTTCATTCCCAAATATAGCCCATTGCAAAAACTGCTACCCAGTGAACATGGTCCAGAGAGGCTTTGGGTTGAACTCCTATTCTCATCAGAATTAGCTGAGTAGTGGGTGTCTGTAGATAGTAATTATCCAGGGTTTAACTCAATAACATTTTTTCACGTGTAATTTACAAGTGTAGGTATCGTTATAAGCACAGAAAACAATAGCTACACTTGTTGATTACACGTGCAAAAGTATTATTGAATTTTTCCCAGACTTCATGCAGCCGATCCTTGTAATTCTAGTTATACCGCATTATCTAGTGAGTTTGACCAGTTAGTAGACTGAGACTGGTTAGAAAAGTCGGTAAGGATTAAAGACCGTTTTTGTTTTGAGTTTGGCTTTGTCAAGTGACTTTTATCGTGCACGTAGATCGAGATGAAATGGCGTTGAATCAAGAGTAGTGTTTGAAATCGTAATATTTTGCTAGTTTTATTTGCGAAACGATGTATTTCTCTAGCTCTTTTTCAATTATTACATGCCAGGCGAAAATTGATCAGTGTTTGGACGTGGTTCGTGCTGGGAACGAAGGGAATTAGAATTTGGAAGCTGCCGAAGGCAAAGAACAGCGGGCATCACAAATGGCAAGAGGAATGGTTGGGGCAGATCACAAAGACCAGAAATATGAATCAAAGTTTTCGAAATCAAATTAAAAATGATAAAGTGTATACCTGCGAAAAGCATTTTGTCCCAGAAGATATTGAAATTTTTAAGTATGAACGCCATATTCTCCCCACTCATTCACAACAGTTACGCTTATGGTTGTTTACAAACTTTTAATACTTTGTTTGCAAGTTCACTTTTTCATGCGCTGTTTATAAAACGTTTGAATCTGAGAAAACTACGAAAAAGAAGCTCCGATTTGATGTTTTACCGAAGCATAACATGCCTAACAAAAGCCAGGCAAAGCAAAACCAAAACCTAGACAGCAACGCACAGTTGTAACTGATCCCGTCATCGAACCAGTTACCCAGGTGTGCTACAGTTCTTTTTCGTCACTGTGTGATCGAATTAAAAGTTTTTAACTGATAGAGTTGATCTGAAGAAATTTGTCGAGCCATATCTGTAAATAGAGTTAGAAATTAACGTCGACGATAGTCTTGGGTTCACAGTTAAAGTTTTTGGCTCGTATCTGGGAGATAATCATTCATGACTTCAGGGCTTAAAAAATATTTTTCTCCTTTTTAAGTTTCAGTTTTTGATAGATTTTTTTGGAGTATTTAAGGTCATGGAAAGAGAGCCTTAAGATCAGACCTTGAGATTTCAGTCTGAATGCCAAAGCACGTATGTTCCTATCTTGGCAGACACATGAGGACTTCCAGATCACTGCAAATTCAACCATGGAAACTACAAAGTTCCTTCTGCATGAAGGAATCGAATTTGTTCTTACAGAACGGTTTTGCCAAGAGCCCCTGGAGGAGTATTTTGGTGGTCAGCAAAAAATGGGAGAAGTGATAATCCTGGCATTCACGCATTTGGCTACAACAGCAACACAATTCCAATTCAAAGCGCAATCGACTCTTGTCAAGTGGACAAACCGCATAGATTCATAAAAAAAGGTTTAAATTTCGGAGCACGCTTTTCGTAAACAAATTTTCACAGTTATGTTATAATTTAATGTGATTTGAACCACTTTCTTGGTAAGAAACTTAAAAATATGGAAATCATCAAGTCTAATACATAGCTCTACTAAAATATAAGCTTTGAGCAGATTGAAGAAAACAAAATAATGAGCCAAAGGCAAAGCTGTTCGAAGTGTTAAAAACGTCGGAATTCTTATCAAAGCGTGTGACCTCTTTAGACTAAAAGGTCATCTCTTGTTTTCAAACCCTGCTTTTCGAGTGGGGTGATCTGGCATTCAGTTTTATGACGTCCTTGGATTTGTATTTAGATGTTTGAGCGATTTTTTTGCATTTCTGTGATCCTAATTATGCCATTTCCATTTCACACTAATAACTATAATAATAATTAGTATTATAAACTAGATTTATAAATTTATTTTTAATTTCTTACGTTAACAGAGATAACTATTGAGGTGATAGGTTTTTTGACGGATGAACTGGACTTGGCCGAGCAAGATGGTGGCAAAATGGCAAATCTAAGCCGTCCGTAATTTATGTGCTTATTGTTTGGAAATAAGCAAAAGATGCAACATTTTTTACACTTCTGATAACCTTACATGTTTCATGACCTAGTGGATTAAATTTGTCGCCGCCATTGACCGACCCTGGAAACCAGTATTCACAGTTAAAATGCAGAGGGAACAACTAGACTAGGACCAAAATTAAATTAGACAAGCCCCCGCTTCCTTTCAATGCAACATCTGTCTACGAACGTTTTCTACTAATCATGGAAAGAATATCCATACGAGTAGGTGCAGTAAGACATTTTCCAAAGCAGAGTTGATCATGCGAGTACAGTGGACTGGCCACTGTCAACTTGTTTCTCGTAAGACACAAACTTATGAAGACGACATATGACAACACTAGATGATAGTCTTAGAATTTCCTGTTCACATAAATTTCCTGTCTCATCTGCTATCAAAATACACCACTTTAAAGAGAGAAGAGAAGTTTTTACTCATTTCACTGGCTTTAATTCTCAAATCGAGTTTATGAACACACTACAGTTTTTATTGCCTAACTTGGATAGAAAGATGTTGATTTATTGGGAAACTGCAACACGGAAATGTAATATCATTGACACAGATAAAGTATTTGAGAATGATTAGGACGATCAAGAAAACAGTGTTTTATTTGCATGCAAAACAAAGATAAACAAGTTGTTACCGTACTTCTTTCATTTTTCATGTTTTTCAGATGGATTTGTCCGCATTTTTAACTGCAACGCAAAATAACTTTGAAGATTTGGGTTTAATAAGAACATTTAACCAACTGAGTCTTGAAAATGTTATAAAAAAAATGAAACAGAAAAAAGACAGGAAGAAGATCAAACTGAACGAAGAAAGGCACTGCTTGAAGCTTTTCTGTGAAAGAAAAAGGGGAAGAAACCAGAAAACGTTGACAGTGGTACAATTCAAGATAAGGAAAAAGACCAAAAAATACAGCTTAGATGGAAACACTACCGAGAAGAAGAGTCCTATGTTATATGTGACGTGTGGTGAAAGATGCTACAAGATTTCTGAGGAGTATGCAAGCGAAGTTGAAGATCTCAGTTGAGGAAGAGAGGAGACAGACACTCATGCTATTGTCCATGCTAGTCATGCAGAAGAGGAATCGAACGCCACTGTCAAAGCTTCAGAGGACACTGATGTGTTTATTATTAGCCCGTTGTTAGCGAATATATTCTGCTGTCCTATCTTCATGAAGAGTGACACGAGAAACCAAGATGGGTTCATATACAGAGAGTTGCCAGTGCTGCAGGCCATGACACTTGCTGTGCACTCCCTGGGATGCATTCTTTCACTGGCTGCGATTCAATGAGTACTTTTGGTGGAAAGGGCAAGGTTAGTGCATTCAAGCTTCTACAAAAGAATAATTAGTACCAGGAAGCATTTACGCAGTTGGGGAGACAATGGTTCCTACTGGGTCAGAAAGCATCTTTGTTGTTCTCCAAGAGTTCACTTGCCGACTTTATGCCAGCAGAAGCCCAATTGCAACTGTGAACGATCTACGTTTCCAGCTTTTAAGAGCTAAGAAAGGAGATGTTGAGTCTGGCAACTGCCTTCGTGCAAATATTGTCGGTTGCTGCAAACTTGCCGCGCAAATTCCCAGTCAGGAGTATGGTGCCATGCTCTTGAGCATCGCTAGTCCTTGTGAACCCAGTTGGACGTGGTTGGTGTATTGGGAATAATAAGCTTGATATATGCTGGCTGACTGGATCTCCAGCACCAGATGTCGTCATTGAATTCTCTCATGAAAGCGTTTGAGGGAATGCAAACTGCCAACTTGCACTTATATTGCCAATGGATTGAAATGTAGTCACCTGCAAGCTGCAAGAGTGCATCAACTGGCAGGAAGAAGAGTCTGTGACACAGAAGGGATCAGACGTTTCTGACGATGAGTTACAGTCGACTCATGACAATAGCTAGAGAAACTCAGGGTAAACAGAATTTGAATTTTGAAAACTGCAGATTATCTCAACAAGTAAACGCAATAACTTTTAAATAAGATTATGCTTTTATCATTTGAGGCAGAAGATAATACCACAGTTTTCAAAAATTTTAGTCGAAATCTTGTGATAAAAAGTAGATAATAAGTTCAAGGTGGATAATGTGATGTCGTATAACTATTACCTTTCAAGGATTTTCTCTTTGTTGTAGATAGTGCACTTGATCCGTCACATTTTTGTTTCTTTTTTCATTCCGGTTGTTTTTTGACCAGAATTGTTCGACATTTTCGCTTTGTATAGTAGATGATTCCTGAGGAAATGAGTTGTGTCCCAGATGAACTGGTCCAGCCCGAGCAGGAAAAGCTGACGTTGGACGGAACAAATGAATTGGAAGTAATTTTCTTGATGTTGCTTTGTTATATCTCGATTTCATGATTCGCTAAAAGTTCGCAAGAAGAACTCTTTGAACTCTGCCCCGGAATGGAGTGAAGATAGACGCTCTACCCATAGTTCAAGATGCCATCCAGACTGGAACTCGTACTAAAAGAGCTAACGAGGTAAGTATAAAGGTTGTTTCAGAAAAATGATTTATTTCTTTGGGTTTGTCATTTTTGTTTTGTTTTAAAGAGTGATGAGGATGCCCCATCAACAAAAAAACAATACGAGTGTGGAACGTTGTGGCAAAACATTTATGTGATAAAGTGATGCAAAGCGCTGCCAACGTATATGTGTTGGGGGAAACCGCAGGAATGCCCTCATTGTTACAAGGGGTTCACGAGAAAATCAGACTAAAGCTTCACATCAAGCAAGCGCACGAACAACGAGGGGCCCAACACCAGTACACATGTAACACTTGTGATGAAACGTTCAACAATTCAACGTTCCCTCCTCAAGACCAAACAAATTCCGAGCCCGATTACCATCACCATTGGCATCAGATTCGCACAAGATTTAGTTGCCAGAATCGGTTGTTTGACTGGTACAATTACTGCTTTGTCAACCTCAATCTTCAAGACCTCCTACAACACCTAAACCAAGTCTTTGCTGACCAATATACCATGTTCAAGTTAAATGTTTCTTTCGGATTCATTCTCCAAAACAACGAAACTGGGGAGTTGCAGTGTCATATCTCTTCCAGAAACAACAACCAAGCCTTCGACTCTCACTTCTAAATCAGTAACACCACAGATCTCAAACAAGTTCATGAATTTTAGATTGGGTAGGACAACGACGACCCAATTCAAAGTGGGTTGTAGATGTTGTGACCAACGTGACTTACTTTATGACCAAGATCCGAGGGCATCCGATTGGTAGGGGCAAAAACCTTCCCCACCGTCACATGGAAAACTGAGGGCTTGTTCCACTTGACCAAAACCAAAACAACCACCTGGCTTTACACAATGGATCTGGCAAGAAGAATGAGGAGAGGGACACCAAACACTATTATGAAAGGTAACTTTTTTATCCCTCTCTCCTTGGATAAGTTTAGCTATCGAATGTCATCAGTTGTAATGTTAGTAAAGTTCGTATTTATTATTACTAATGATGTTTACGTTGGTATCATTAATAATCAATCACCCGTGACAATGATCATTTCTTGAATATTAATTGGAAGCTACTGTTCAACCATCCATAAAATCGTTGTCAGTGAATAATAGTTAGGTTCACTTTTATTGTTATGATGACCAAACCGACCGAGAACAAAACAAGAGGATTAGGTATTTTGTTGTTTCTTTATAACTACTTGATCGAGTTTATTGTACTATAAGAAAACTTCACGTTTCTAAGAACTTTGAATACTAATCATGTGTTACATGTGCTTGTTTACAAATAATTACTTCTACTTTATTAATGGTAAAGAGAACTAATTTTTTCCTTTTGTTGATCTTATCTGATACGGTCAAAGTATTTCCATCTAAGAAATTCTATGGTGTCACCCTGGAAGAGATCTCCAACCTTGAGAAGCTGTTCAAAGTAAACATCTTTGTTTGTAGTCTAGAACCAACAGAAGTCGATGGCGAGGAGGGAGTTGATAAAAACGAAAAGGAAAAAACAAACCCGAATTTACTACTTGTCTGTTGCACCGCCACTACACCAGCACGCTTTATCTATTTAGTACCAGATTTGATTGGACGTTTCTACCTAGAGTATATTTACAAGACCAGAACGACAGGAAGCTGTCTAAGACTGGACAAGGGCATTGAAACAGGTGTGATGGCCACAAATGCATGCCTTCCTCCGGCTGCACAATGGAGAGATAGATCCTATTGACTCAGTAATATATGGACCATCCACAGCAAATCAAGTAAGTTTTTAAACTAAAAGTTACCAGAGGTAAGTTCAGTACTGTTGAGACTTCATACCCTTCTGAAAATCGAGCACAAACTTGAATTTTCAGTCATTCCAATGCAATGACAACTTACTGAAACAAAATATTTGTGTTGCCTTGTGTATATGTTGGCAGCAAATATTACGTTTCTGTAAGGTAGCAGACAAAAGTTTAAGTAGTAATGCACCAGTCAATGTAAATTCAATGTAGATTTTGATAACATTTCAGTTGAATATGGCGCTAAGTTTGAACCGTAATTTCTTTGTTATTTTCATAGTTTATTTCTTCACTTATTATCAAAATTTTAAGAACTACATATATTATCAATGCATTGTATAAAAAAATATGACTGCCTAGATTTATAATAGCAACATTATCAAACTATGAATATAATGAACTCAGATTCGCGTTTTGAATTTGTTATTTGACGACAGTCAGCTTTTGTATCGTTACTTCAAAAGTATGAATCTGATTCATGCTTTAAAAAACATTTTTTTCTAATTTCCTGTATAAGTGCACCTTAACGCATCCCTCTGGATGTTCCTTTTTTTCACCTTTGCATTTGATGCATTTTTAGGTTGTTCAACTTCTTAAGTGATGGCCGACGATAACCAGTTGTAAGAGGGGCCATGTTATAGTCGGGGATACCCCAGGCAAATCAAGGCAAAAAATCAATGTTTTGGTAATTCCTCGCCACGAAAATGTCTTTTTGACGATGCAAATCGTAAGACGAAAATTTCTCCATGGGCAAACGACGAGAACTGTGCTTTGGTACACCGCAGATGTCTCTACTGGGAAGATGCACATACAGACCAATGGCCGATCACAAAAAATATGGAGTTCTGGAACGGATGTGCAGGTGCAGTCACTAAACTCTGCCATTGTTCTTCTACAGGTAACTGCAATGTACGTCACATTCACATAGATGTCTATCACAACTTTAAGTGTGGCTTATGCAACTTGACTTTGGTTGACCATCCGAGACAAAAAATTTAATGTCAAAATACATATCTATTTATCTATTTCTAAAATTGAAGACATGAGTGAAGTCACGTGGCTGATGAAAAAGAATGTTTTATCGGGTTTCAAAAAATCATGTCTTCTTTTAGCTGGTATAGATTTCAACGACATCATTCATTGAGGACCTTCTGGAAGTCACAGCGTTGGGCGGGGGTTAGGAGAGCATCAGGGTCGAGATTGACCATAGAGGAAAAGGGGCTTGGGTCTCTGGGTTTGGCAGGTAGGGTACTGGGGTTGGTGTCAGCTGAAGCAGCGGGTGGAACTGTATTTGTTGGTAGGGCATTGCAGAGGTGTTCATGGCGCCTGATATGCTGGGGTTGGTCGGTTGCATTTAAGAGGTGGATCTTACTACCGACTGAGTCTATAATCTGGGGAGGTGGCCATACATTGGGAGAGGGGTGGCGAAGCGATTTGGGGCCGGAGACTCTTGGCTCGATGGCAACGGACTGGTTCTCCCCAAGTTCAGGGGGGAGATCAAGTTCTACAAACTCACCGGGCCAGATGACAGAGGAGTTAGAAGGTGAGCGGAGGACAAAGCTCTGGGCGCGTCTTACAGCATGGGCACTGGTTTGGGGGGGCTAATTGTACTCATACTGGATATTTTCGGTGTCACGGATACGGATTTAGCATTTCGCGGGGCGAACTGAGATGTCGTTGGGTATGAGAAACGGGGTCCCGGCGAGGACATCAATGTCAAGGTCATCGACTACCAACGCGTCAAGAATTAATTGGTTTCCGGAATGGGAAAACATGATGTGGGTTTCGCCGACTACGCTCATGGGGGTCACACTGTCTGCCTCGAGGGCCTGTTGTGTGGATTTGTTTATGTGTGCACCGAGTGAGCGAGCGACCGAGGATTTGATCATACTAGTCTCAGTGCCGGTATCAAGGGTGAGTAGAACTGGGGTCTGTTTGTAGTATGCCTTGAAATGTGGGGACTGTTGTGTGCCGACGCGGCGAGAGATGACACGTGCGGAAGGTTGGCTGAGGTCGTAGCCCTCATCACTGAGGGAGGAACATGTGTCAACAGGAGGCTCGTCCTCTGGGGGAACAGGTGGTGAGGCGGGACTTAGCCAGGTAAGAGCAGTCCTCGGGGGTAGGAATGGGCAGTGGCTCAGGAAATGAGAATAATTTTGACCCGCCTGCTTACACAGGGGGCAGGATTTTGCTCTACGGTTGGAGATGGGGACCGGGGGAGAAGATCTGTACTGACTGTGAGACACTGAGGGGCGGTTTCAGGGGGTAGAGGCACGGAGAACCTTGCTATTAGCAGCGGTACGGATCTCGTCCAACAGAGGGTCGAGTGCCTGGGAGATTTCGAGTTTTAGAGACGCTAGTGTTCTAGAACGCAACTCAGTACCATAGTGCTGTTTGACAAGAGCCGGGTGGTCCGGGTGAATGAGCTGAAGCCATGATAGTACGATGAGATTTTCAAGGGTAGGACTCATTTCCTCGTCGATGGTCATTGTTTCTCCATGACGGGATATAGGGTCGTTTGCAACTAAGAGACAGTCCTCCACAAAGGACATTAGCCTCTGAAAGAGGTCCTCGGGGCGCTCATCTGGCTCAAGGCGGATAGTGCAAAAATCTAGAAAATGTGCACCTGTACTCTGGAACCCATAGTATGCGCGAATAGCCTGCCAAATTGAAGCGATAGATGTGGAATTTTTCGTGATGGTGTTGGGCGAAATCACTGGACAAAAGTTGGCAATCTGGCCTAACATTAATTCAAGCTGAGCATTTTTTTGTAACGCTGTACGCCTTCTGGCTTCAGGTACAGATGCACCGTCGTTCCTGAACCCACGCAGAGGATTAGTGGCAGTTTTTTTAACCAAGTTACGCTGTCGACTAGGAAAGGGGCGAAATTGGGGTCCAGAGACAGGGAATATTGTAAGTTTTGTCGCCAGGACTCGAAGGTTGTTATG
>JAOBRD020625809.1:2408-15438 GCA_027575215.2 Hydrozoanthus sils
AGGAGTATCTAACAGTAAAAAACCACAGGATCTCTTATGTTAGGGTAATGAAGGAGTATCTAACGGTAAATAACCACATTAGGATCTCCTATGGCAGGGTACTAAAGGAGTGTCTAACAGTAAATAACCACAGGGATAACTCTAATGGCCAAAAGAAGTGTCTTTTTTGCATGGTAAAAATACCTAAATGGTTACTATTCATCTTTGACTACCTAACGTTACAAGAACTTTTTAAGTTGTGGATAGATGTAATTCTTTACTTTATAGATAATACATTAGATACGAGTTTCCTGAAATTATAACGCGTAACAGATAGCTCAGACAGTTTTTTGTTTAAATAGTACTTTAGTTGTTTTGTGACGCAGGTTGTTTTTCACCTGGAGAAGGCAGATAAAGAAGAGGGTGTGAGCCTTTTATGTCTCCCAGAGGAGTTAAATTTCGGATACCATGTCTCCCCCCCTCATTTGGTATGTCCACAAGGCTTTTTCTTCAAACCACTGTAACCATTGCTTTCACTGTCTTTTTTACCACCAGGGCGTACAAATGCATCAAGTCCCAGCTCCAGTCTGCCCTCCCCAGATCCCTTCACCACACCGTTGAACTCCAGTCCAATAGGATCTGGGCCGGGGGAAGTCTTTGGTACAAGTTCTTTGGCCCCGGGATTTTCAAACCAGACTCCTGTAACAAACATACCATCGAGCAACAGTGGTTCCTTTGGAGGACTGGGCATTGGTGGCAGCTGGGGTTCTGGAGTATGGGCTCCAGTCTCAAACGCGGCACCAACACCTCCACCCAATTTACAAGTATGGAACTGTTGTTGATAGGCCTTGTTTTCGCGTTTGATTAGAAATATGCTAAACAAGTCTGCTTAATTGGCACCTAGAAAGCAAACAAGTATGGGGATAGCATTGTGTAAACTATTGCCGGAATCAGTCAATGACTTCGTCCATTTTTTAATCAAGGCTTCGAATTTCTGCTGAAAAGCGTACCCTAAGAAGCCATCTCCGTCACATGAATGAACGTTTTCCAAGATTTAGTCATCATTTTTAGTCAGTTAAAAAGCTAAATCCTTTCTCAAGCCTAGGTGGCCCATTAGGCCGGGACTTACCTCCGGTTTCTGTAGTGTTAAGAGGATGAGAGTCTTTGACTTCCCCTGGACATCGCAGATTAGCCCCCAACAGAAAAACTGGTGCTTATTTATACAGCTGAGTTGAATGGAACAATTCGGGTAAAGTGTCTTGTCCAAGGACACAACACATTGGTTTGACCGGGGCTCAGACTCGCGAGTCGAACACGCTAACCGCTCGGTCGCTTGCGTCTCGTCTCAGTACACTAATATAGTACCACTATTTTGCATCGCATGTTTCTCAAACTTAGTAAAGCAATGTTTGTGATGACTCTTTTAAAAAAATCAAGAAAATGATTTTTGTCATGATAACAAGAGGAATGTGGTGTTGGTATTAAGTTCTCTTTTGATGGTAGTTTTAACCAAGTCTTGGTTTCCCTTTATAGGCCATCTGGAATTCGTCCTTTGGACCTAGTCCATCTGCACAAGGTGTCGAGTGTTTGTCACCCCTGCAGCAGCTTCTTCAGGAGCAGAAGAAAGACCAAAGAAATGACACATGATCTAATGGTAGGGCAACTAGCCCAGCGTTCTTCTTCAGTTAACCCAGGTGTTGGGATACCCCCGTGCAATCAGTGCACTGAGCAGAGAGAGGCTCCTTATCCAAGGTGCAACTGCTCATTGTCACCTTGATGACACCCGTAAAATTTTGCCTTGATAGATACACAGGCATGATAAAGGACTAAAGTGCGAGTAGCGGTGATAACGCATGACAAGCAGACTCCACTTTCGGAACTGCGTACCACTTTTTTCATGTAGCCTCAGGCCAAACTTCAGGAAGACTTCTGGAAAGGTTTTTGCATGAACATCACATAGATGAGCCAGTCGAATGTTTTTATTCCCGATAAGCCAGCTTTAACGATTTTTAGTTGCTGATTCGGTGCCATAGGCCTAGGTATTCATTGCTTGAAAGAGTCCAACATTTAGGATTTTTGCCACCAAACGACTACTGGCATTTATCTTTTTGTACTCAGATGGAGCGCTTGGTATGTTACCTGTTTCGCTTTTGTTGTCTGAGGAATCAAGCTTTTGAAATAAATGGATAAATCATAGACTTCCATTTTTTAGAATTTCTAGGCAAACCTTCACCCAGATTGTGGATATAAGAACATGTCTTCATCACGATACAGTTTGTATCTTCCGATCCCAACTTGAAAACTCACCATTTGCCCGATGGAAAACCCGTTCTCGCTGTGCAGTTGAATTTTTCTTAGTTGTCGGTTACTTGGTTTTAAGGTGCAAACCGCTCACCTCTTTTTATTTGCCAATAAACCACTTGGTAAACTTCTTGTTCCATTTTGCGTAGTTCCTTTTTTAGTGCCAGGTTGGGTAACTCTCTCCTTTGTATTGTCAGAGTATGGGGAAAAGTTGATGTTTTAAAATCATAGCCGTTGTAAGTGTTTTAAGTGCTCGTAACCTTTCCTTTTTTGTTTTTATTTCCGCTAATTCTTTAAATTTTTCTTTCTCCAACAGAATAAAATTTTTATTTTGATGCGCCGTGTCCCAAATTCCTTAATCCATATCCTAGTGAGCCTGTCATCCTTATGATCAGCAACCATAAGGGTTGACTAAATAAATCGCGTTTTGTTTAAATCAAAAAATAATTTTGTTCATTTTAGAATGAAAGGTTTTGAGCACTTTACGGTTCTGACGTTTCAACGATCACTTTTGCTCCAAACATCAGCACTTCGACAGCGATGATTTAAACTATGAATTTTTTAGTTTGGTCAAGAATTAGCTAAAAATGCGTTGCATCAATCGCTATTCAAGATAAAAAGAGTTTGGCAAAAGGTTTCGGGAAGCGACCATCCTACCCCTTCCCTAACTCTAAAGCTAAACGACCAACCTACTCCTCCCCTAAATCTAAAGCAAAATCTTTCTCCCTATCCAAGAAATCACCCAACTGCTGTAATGTTACCAGGGCTCTAATGTTAATCAAGGCTTCAGTGTGAAAGCAAGTTGGTAATGGCAGGGTTCTTCCCTTTTGGTCAAAACAAATTCCTGGACTTATCCAGGTAATTTCAAGGTCTCTATATATAGAAAACAGTAAAAAAAAAAATTCATTTTGAGCACCAAAATACGAACTTTCTTCCAGATGTTTTTTGACAAATTCACACTGATGTTTCTTAAAGCAGCAGAAAAACTACAGAAAACATACTTAAAACACCTCTATCGGCACAAATGGCACTAAATGGAGCGCAAACTTAAAATTCCAGGATTTTTCCAGGTCACTCTTAAAAACCACATTTTTTTGAGGAACTCCAGGCCTGGAACCAAAATTTCCCAAATTCAAGGATTTCCAGGTGGCGTAAGCGTCCTTGATTAACCAGGCTTCATTGACACACGTGGCACTAATGACTTCAGGGCAAGTTCAACTGTGTTTCCAAGTACTGGAATATCTCCGGTTTCTGTATTGTTGATCAGAAGAAAGTCTTTGACTCCCCCCTGGACAGGACACTAACCAATCGGACGTTAGCCGCTAGCAAGAGCTGGTACTCAAAACAGGTGGGGTGTTCACTGAATTTAGTGATCAGGTGTTCACTAAATTCAATTACCAATACCTCAAAACAGAAGGTTATGCCGAAAGAGACATTGGGTGAGCAAGTTACACTAATTCAGTACCAGCCAGCTGGATGAATGTACACTACTTGAAAAAGATGACACCCAACAAAATCAGGTGTTTCCTTAACTTCCTACAATGCTATTACCAGGTGTTTTCCTTTCCTCATTTTATCATTTCTTTAAACAATCTTGTTATGAGCAAGATTTAATGTAGAAATGTAGATTTTAAACTCTTGATTTACTATTGGGAATGTGGTTCAAAGCAATTATTCAATCATTAAGAAACTGGTTCAAAATATCTCGATCAATAACTTGTAACTATCCATTTCGAAAGTTACCATTGGTGAGTCAAGTTCTGTTTTCCAAATATAAGATAAATTCTGGGATCCCCTGGCATACAATAAATGTTACTCTGCTTTGTAAGCTTGCACACCCACCACCTCACAACAGATGAGTTCAGTGCTACTTCTGGTTACAAAGCAATTTTGTGGCATGCAGCAGAGCTGTATATGTATAGTCAGAACACAGCTTCACTGAGTGCCATCTTGCACTATGTTGTGTAGATTATAACTATGTACCAGCGATGTTCTGTTTAGATGAGCCCTCTACACCAGAGCTTTTAACTGTGTCAAGAATCTCAAGTATTTCAACTGGTCTCCGCTCACTAAGAAGCCCAAACAACCCAAGAACTCCTAATGCCAAAGCAGGTTTTTGTCTCTGTTGTGAAGAAGATGGCATAACCTTTAATAAAGAAAAGATACATATTACATATAACATTACCAACACAGTTTGGAAACTAAAAAAAACATGCCAAAGCCAGCGTCACAGGTGCCCCTCTCCCTCCTCCCCATTCTCCCACTACAAAGTAACATTTTTTTTGTTTTTGTTTACATTCAATAAGACTGAAATTCTAAAAATAATTGGTAACTGTCGCTGAAAATGACACATTGAATATCTTTCAAAACACCCCCAAATACACAGAATCAGCACTTCAGCAAGTATTAGTTTGCGAGATGCTTCCCGGGGATACATGCCCCAAGACCCTCCTGGAGACTTGCGCCATAGGTGTTCACTAATATCCCCCCCCAATCACTTCAAGCTTCTGCCGGCTTTGCATGCACAGACTTTTTGCTGTGCCCACAGATCTCATTCTCCTATATAAAATTGGTCTTCTTTTAAAATCTAAAGTAATGATTTTGCAACTTTAAGAGGGGTCTAAATCACTGAAAGAGGAGGCCCACTTGACCACCAGCCAAGCAGTTTCAAGAATACTAACTGATTAACATTACCAGTAAGGATTTGCTCACCCTTTCCAGTCTGTGGCAGTGAATGAGACCATCTCTTCCAACTTCAAACACTGAGAAGCCGTCAATGTAACTGTTAATTAAAAAGCACTTAATATATTTTTACCCAATATATAGGGATTTCGATTTCATACTGTGCAGGCAGAAGAATGAAGGCAAATGATTTTGTGCATAAAAATAAGTTTAATATTCAAGAAACAACATTTTTAACCAGCAAGGCATGTTTTGATCATAATTTTACTATGATTGTCTTCAGTTACAAGGAAATATTTTACATAGGTTTGCCCATAAAGTGTTGGCTAAAGCAAACCTATGTAAATTATTTCCTTGCAGCTTAAGATGATAATAGGATGTTCAAAACATCTTAATGGTTACAAATGTCGTGTTTCTTGAATGCATTTCAGGTCTGCTTTTTCTATGCTCTTGTGCACAAATTAGTTATCACAAATCACTAATAACTGATAAGAAAGAATCAAATGAGAAAAAAATTTGGTCACCACCCATTGAAGAGAGGAAATGGTATACAATAGCAATAAAACATGTCTAACACAATGAACTGCTACTGTACTAACCTACCCCCAGACTAGAACCCATAACTTTCATGGAACAAGTTTGGGAGAATTTTATTTTTTCATCTTCAGTAATTTGCTTTCTTTGATCATCTCTTAATTACTTTCCCAGTACCAAATATCTTATTTTGTATGTGTTATGTGGGGACAAGTTTGATTTTGATAACCAACTGGGACTGAAAGGGTTAACATGCACGCACAACTTTAAGATTACTGTAGAATGAACATCTGTATGTGCATTTCTGCAGTTTCTTAACTTCATCTCTTTTTTTGGTTCTTGATGAATACTTTCCTTTTACACTTAGCCTAGGGCTCTTAACCTTATGAACACAGTACCACCCAGTTTATCAACATCCACCTTCTTTTAAGACACCCATACAAAATAGTAAGTGTTAAGCTTGTGGGATTTGGCTGTTGCCCATTTCACTGGCTGTCTCCATATATTAGCACGTAGAACTGTACTACCGTATGATTGTGCAACACTGTTGATTTTTTCATCAAAAAAGTCATGGTTAACTATTGTCATTAAAGATGAAAAGCAAAGTTCTCCAAAGCTGATTACATGAAAAGTATGACTCCTGTTAGGAGAACTTTTACATCTAACCAACACAACATTGGTCATGTTTAGGGCTGAATGTGTTAGTGGTGGCCTTAAAAATTAGGTGAAGTGATGCAGTTAACGTAGCACCTTTTCCATTTCCATTTCGGTATGCTAAAAGGCACTTTACAATGATCAGTTTACCCCCAGCAGACTGAAAGTATATATACAGTAAGTGCAATTGGCAGCCCCTTAAAAGCGATCCATGCATGCTGGTACTATATTAATTATGGACCCCATAAGGATGGAAAGCAGAGGGGATTTTAGTGGGAAAGAAGGTCACCTAAATATTCAGCCCTCAACCACACCAATGATTGAACTAGATACCTCAGGATTGGAGGCAGAAATCTTACCGCTGCACCAACTCCTTCACTTAAAATAAAAACTAAACAATTAAGTTGAAATATCAACTAGCCCCTAAATTTCTATACAACTGCTCCAGAAGTCACAAATTAACCTTAAGGCTTCTACAAACCTGTACTTCTCTGAAAATATCGGCAGAATAATTTGATAGCGAGGGATTCCTCTTATCCTCCAGCGCACTTTCACAGAACTATCTTGTGAATCTTTTGTAATCTTTAGTACATCCAGTGATAGGTCGGACATTAACAACTTGTTTGCTATCTTCACAGACAACAGCCATGTTTTGTATGTTGTTAAACCCCTATAAAGCAGAAAATCTGAGAATCTTAGTTTATAAATACTGGTATGAGTTGTATCCATTTTTACCTTGTTAAACTGAGCTCTGTTTTTTCTTTGTATTCTCATAAACCCTTGTTAAATAAAGTGTTCCCTTCCCTGTTCATGTTAGACTAATGGAATCTTGATTATTACAAAAAATAGAGAATAATGGTAAAGAATTTAAAAAAAAAGCCTAAAAAGTCCTTGGAAATAATAATTCAAATTATTATCATAATCACAATCACCATCATTACCAGTAACACTTTGACTATCAATATCACTTTATCACTAGCACTACCATTATCACCATCAAAATCATCATTATACCATTATCAATTTTATCATTATCACTGTCATTATCAATATCATTATCTTTATCATTTGATCATCATTTTCATTAGCATTATCACTGTCATTAGCAAATGTTGTCATTATCATTACCACCATCATTATCATCACTGTCATTATTCTCATTGTCATTCTCATTATTATCAATATCATCATCACTATTATCATTAAATCTGTTGTCAATATCATCATCATCATCATTGTAATAAATATTATCATCAATATCATCATCATTGTCATCACCACTATCATCATTGGTGTTATCCTTTTTGTTAGCATCACTGTCATCATCGTCATTATCATCATTTCCAGTCATTATTATCTTATTATTAACACCATTGTCATTATCATTGTAATTATCATCAATAATAATCTCATTATCCACATTGTCCTTGTTATCATCATTATCATTAGCATCATTTTCAGTATCATTATCATCACTGTCATTATCAATATTATTTTAATTATTATTTTTATTATTAGATAATCACTATCATCATTGTCATTATCATTGTAATTATCATCACTAACATCATTATCATCATTGTCATTATCATCATCAGCATCATTTTCAGTATCATCATTATCATTATCACCACTGTCATTATCAATATCATTATTATGATTATCATTATCATAAGATACTCATTATCATCATTGCCATTGTCATTGTCACTATCATCATGGTTGGATCATCATGTAACAATTATCATTATCATCATTACTTCAGATCTCCACTTGTCAGCCAGGAAGGGCAGTAACTGCATTTGTGTCAGTATTGGTCTAAAACCTTCATCATAAACCAAGAAACAGAAGAAACTAACCTTAATGTAATGCCAACCATATTGTTCACAAACTTCATGTTTTTGTTATACAGGTCATAGCAGTGGCTCTTCACAAAGAACAAAGGAAGCTGGAAGCAAAATTAAATGAGTTATAAAAAGCATGCCATAGTAATTCTCTAGGGTGCCAAGGATTTATAGCAGGTACATGTACATGACAAAATCCACCCCAGTGATCAATGTGCATTGCATGCTTGTAGCGGTTAGTTTTCTTTAAATATGTTGCTTTAGGTTCTGACAAATTTAAAAGAATTTGAATAAACATTGAGACAGAATACCAAAAACAAATCTACAACCACAATTTTCTTTATTCACATGTAAGAATAGTGTTGTTATGTTACTGCTTTGCATTATAGGATGGATTTTTTCTCTGATTTGACTACCTTGCACTCAATTGCTAGTTCCAGTTATTCGAAGGCATCTTGAGATAAGGAGTAGACAAAAATGGTCTGTTTCAAGACAACTAACACTTCTTAGGAAGAAAATAATTGTCATGTTATTATGCCACTAATAAGTAGCAAACAAGATAATCTGGATAAAATAAATGCTAGTAAATCTGTTTGCAAAGCAGAGGGCTTTGGATTATCAAAATCAACTTAACTTCATAAAGTTATTGGACAGGTATTTTCATAGACATTTCCAAGGTAGAAAACATTCTCTAGTCACAAGTGTGATAAACACTGTATCAATGGGGTTTTTCATAGACTTTTAATGCTTTTTCAATGGTACAAAAACCAATGAAAAATACCTGAAAATTAGGCCATGAAAAAGAAAAGAAATCTTGAGAAGAAAAAACCGTGAATAAAATTATACTTAATTGGTTTTAATTACATAGTTTAGAGACCTAGATAAAATAAGATCTGTAAAATATGTACAGGTAAGCTGTTTGTTTCTTAAATCCAAGCAGAAAGTGAGTTCATGATTGAAATATAGTTTCATACAAAAAAAGTTAAAGACTTGAATCTGAAAATGAAAATTCTTTAAATTCATGCTTGGCAAAGGAATTTTCCATTTTTTTCAAACATTACATTCAGTACAGTGCAACCAAGATATAATAACCCTGACATCACAAGGTCCTCATTACAACAACATATTTTTTGGTCTGGCAAAATTATAGTAGGTTGTATATTAAAACAAAAAGCCCAGTACAACAAACCAAGTTTGGGGTCCCGAGGCCAAATGTTACCCTGATAATTATGACAAAGTTCACAAAACAATAATTTTATAAGCATTTTGATTTACTGCCTAATATGAAATTTATCTTGTTTATGTTGTGCTCTTCTTGGCATGAACCCACATTATATTTGTTCAGTTATTTGCCATAGTAACAGAGGAACCTGCATTACTCTTGGCCAGCATGCTATAGTTTTCCTTCAACGACCAACATTTTGTTGTGTACTATTGTATTCTGGACTTACGAGTTGATTAAAGCCTAACTATTATGGTTACGTCACTGCCATCTAGGCTTAACTGTTTCAAACTATTGTATGTTTTATCATTATTTTAAAAAACCAAGTAAGGAAGCTATGTCCAAAAAATATGTCCAATCACTAATTTCTGTCAGTTTTCAGAAACCCAGTATATCAGTTTTTTGGAAAAGTTCTTTGTTATACATATTGGGGTTTTGTTTATCACCAACCCTGTTAATTGAAGTAAACTGTTAGGTCCCTTAGTAGTTTGTTATATCAGGGTTGCATTGTATTTCTATCTCAGGCCAGGTGTAATATTCATGTGCATTCTAACTTACGTTTTACTTATCAGGGCAGTTTTGCTTAAAAATTAAAATAATGACAACTATAATAAGAATTCATAATCAAAGCAGAATTATTATGAATACCATTTAGTTAGGTGATACAAAATAGTCTACATTTATTCTTTGAAGATTATCAAGTTGGGAATGGACAGCCAGATATTTTGGGGCAAATCTAATTTCAATGTAAAAATGGTAAATTAATTTACCAGACCTCTTCTCGTAGCACAAGCAGAACATTTGCAAGTTCAGTTGGATTAGGTTTATCATTAATCTCCTTCACTTTACCACCTCTGACATCCTTATCCATGCTTGTAGACTGATTCATGTTTTTCTGAGGATTGACTTGACATGTATCTTTCCCTTTTAAATCTAATTCTTTCAATGATCTGTTTGCATTAAGTGTGTTCAGCTTCAATGCAGCATTACCAAATCTCCCTGAAGTCAGTATTTTTTGAATTTTACAAGTATTTCTTAGATTCCATATCTGGTGGTTTTCGTCCATAGCCATAGTTACCTCATGCATGCTTTCAGATTCTAAGATACTTTTTAAAGCACTTTTGTAGTCTCTAAGTGAAAGAGCGATGACTTCTCTGTGGTCAATCAGGGGATTGTGAGCCCATTCTTTGAGAAAGGAAACATCTTTTCCCTGGAACTTAAACAGTTTTGTCCTTGTTGGTTTAAATGTTAAAACAATCCTGTTCTCTGGTTCCCTCAAGCAGAGAATTTCTGAAGGCAAGTTGGCTTCCTGGGTCTTCAAACTGAGGCATTTTCTTTGGATAGAAATATATTTTGTTTCTTGTTGGTTCTTCTTGTGGCTAAATTTGTCACTCATCAATAGCTTTAAAAACAAGCAAATGCCAGTTTTTACGATTTTTAAATCGTTTACAAAGTTTAAGATAGCTACGAATTAAAATGTCAATTAAAAAATTCAACTTTCTAATAAAACAAAATATTCTGGATTACACCAGCCAGATTAATTAAGAAAGTACTAAAGCCTTTTATGAAATGTGAAGTTGAGCTATTACATTATTAACGAAATGCACACCCCTTCCACGCCTACTTGAATATACTATATGTCGTGAGAACAAGCTGTTCCAAGAATACAGAGCCAAACAAGTTCTCAAGACAAGTGAAATTGACAGCAGACAGACGCAAGTAACTATTACACATTAAAACTTGTACTTCGCTGGACATACTGTACAATTTCTTGTAACACACACACGACGGAGTACTTACTACGTTTGAAGCAGTTGTTGTGAACTCTGTCTGTACACAACAGAAATTTAAAGCTGGAAGCTTGCGTCTTGTGACTTTGCTCAATGATCCACTTTTTAAGAAGTTCATATAAAATAACGCCATTGAAATTAGACGGCATTCAAACCAAATTTCCTACATGTCTCTTTGCTCGATCTGTTCACGTGCAAAACAAAATGGCGGTTGTTATTCTGTTTACGAGCCTACGCTAAGAGCTGGCCAGCTGTAACCAGTGACCTGGTCATGCTCAGTACATTTAAAGAACAAAATAATTCAAGATGGCTTCCAAGTCATTGAATGAAGAAATCGAGTATATAAGATTGTATAGAAGAAGACCGGTTTGGCTTCATTTCTATCTCACGCCTTTCATTCCTCTGTATTTAATATGGTTTTACGTGTGGGTTGCGTTATTTGGTGTGTCAGAGTATTTTGAAGCAGGACTAATCGCACTTGCCGGAATCGGAATTGTTCAAATCCTTTCTGGACTGTTTTGTCATTGGTCTGTTCACGTGCTTGCGTTTTTCACCTGTAACACGGTAAGAATTATGAATAAAATGGTCCCACGTCGCAAAAGTTGTGATCATGAAAACTTTGTTGTGCCTTCTTTATTTCTAGGGCTATTTTTCCAATCGTGATCCACATGCATGAAGATATACTTATTGATTCGTATAAAACACTAAAATAACAAATTAATTAAGCCAGTAAGTGTGATAACTTTCGGTTAAACGTTATATGCATGTACGATAAGAGTTAACTCCCGTCTTCCTAGAGTGATGCACTACTTATTGCAGATGATTTAAGGATTAAATGACGATCAAGAAAGCTTATAGAATTATTAAAGTACCCGTATTACACCTGCAGGCAGGGCGATCGCGAATATTTTCTTTTTAACTACATTGATTGTGGAGTTTTATATCTGTGCAAGTACTGCTAGAGAGTGAGTTGAGGATACTTTTTAACAAGGTTGTAAGTCAGTGTTGATCATTCAAGCTTGGTGGCCACAGTTCTTTATATATTAGGCCAAGTCTCTTAATCTTCTAATGGAGGACTTTAAAACTTGTTGAAAAAGAGTAGGGTTATCCTTGGTGCCATGGTCTGTCAAGTACTAGCTGAGGAATATTAATGTGAGCTGTTTATAGCGGAAGATCTAAGACCCTCAATACTGAAGTCAGCTGTAAACAATGAATTCTAAAGTGCCTTTGATCATCTACATGGAAAAGGTGCTATATATAAAATTAAAATTTGTATTCTTTTTGGTTTATTTTTTTAAACAATAAGAGTGTTTTACTCCCCAGGATGGGACACTGATCCTTTGCAGATTTGCCCCCACTAGAAACTGCTACTCATTTATACAGCACAGTTAGTTGGTTTGCCAGGCCTCAAAGTCACATTCTTTTGGTATTTGCTAATTATCCAGGCCATTGCACCACCAAAGTTAATCATTTGCATATAGTACTATACTGCTCATAATTGATTTTTGGGATATAGTATCTAACAAATATGAGAATATACCAGTGTGCTTTTATCCTCCCTCCCTCTATTCTCAACAACGGGTTATATATGCTTATGGCTATAGATTTGGTGGGTCAATTTATAGATGCAGAAGGTACATTGGTTACAGTTATCATGTTTCAGTATTGTTTTAAATGTTTGTTAATAGTTGGTGAGTTTTCTCATTTTTCTCTCTCCTAATCTATCTAGGAAAATTCTCCCTCATTAGCTGAGGTAATCAAAGTTGTTCCAACAGCAAATAATGGATACCCTGAGCTACTCAAGTTGCATCATGATGTGGTGAGAACATGATTTTTGTTGTATCTTTAAGAATGGTTTTGAAGTATACACATACTGTTAGTATTATAAATATTTACCTATGAGCTTAGCAATATCTTCCCAGAATGTTAAAATTTTGTTTGAACTTTCTCCAAACTTGGTTGTCCAGATAATAGCCAACAATTTTTCTAATAATTTCATGGGCGGCAGAACTGGGTGGGGGGGG
>JAOBRD020625915.1:0-15438 GCA_027575215.2 Hydrozoanthus sils
ACCGCCTAGAACAACTTATCACAAGTTCGACTGTTTCAGTACTAGCTTAGTTTTTTACTTTATCCGCTCTTCTTCTCCAACTCAGCGATTCGTGTTTCGAGCAACCCATTTTCTGTTTGAGAAATTTATTTTCCCAGTTTATCCGAAGACTATATATAACTTACAATTCATATAACAAAAGAGAAAAAAAATAGTAAAAGATTATTTAAAAAAAAAAACTTAACTCAAACTTTTGCGACTTTGTTTCTTTACCTTTCGTTTAAGCGGGGAAATATAAAAATCACGAAAGCGTTGTTTATCCGGCATTTAGTCCATACAAACCACCGTTGTCTATTGACTAAATTATAACACTCAACCTGGGCTGCCTGTGCTTGCACCTGAACTCCTGCGAATTTAGTGTTTCCCGCTTTTTTTGGCCAGCGGCCTTTCATTCGTCCCCGATGCCGCTCGACCAGAAGATCCAAGATGGCGAAAACGCCGCGTACCCTGCGAGTTTCCCGCGCTAAAAAAACACCCAGGCTAGTCACTGAACAAGTGCGGGCCTTGTTGGCTTGTAAATTACTTGAAACTTTAATATAATACATACACACAATGTAATCAAATTTAAAAATACATTTAAAAACTTAGAAACCAGTAGAAGACTGTTGATTGCAGATCCTCAAAACCCAGGGCTAACCCAGAGTTAATTACCATGACAACGAATAGGTTTTGTTAGGAGTTAACCCTGGGTTATATTAATTAAGTTAATCGGGGTTTTGAGGAACCGGGCCATGGGCAAAACCTCCGTACAGTTACTCAACCGTACTTAACTGAGTCTTAACTATGTAAATTCAGTAAAAAAAAGTACATTCCAGACGAACTAGACATTTTTTTGTACCCGAGCAACTCGTTAGGACAGAAAAACGCTGAAAAGAAAAATGATAAGGTACAATACGTGTCATAAACTTTTCCATCACAGGATGCATAGATTTAGTAACATCTAAATCTTCAACACCGAAGTCTTCGCTGAAATATATTACCCACGCCTGGCCGTCGACAGAGAAACTCACAGATTAAAAATATGGAGATTAAAATTCATGTCTTAAAACAAAGCCGTTTTGTCGTTAAAATTGGCTACATATTTAGATTACTTTTGAAATTGCTTTACTTATAAACAAGCACGATCGATATAAGTGTGCTTTCAAAAGTTTTTTTTTACAATTTTTACCTAGGGAAATACCACGGTTTGCCTCAAGATGCCACACAAATGCCCCGCTGCGGCCATCAGCACGAAGGCCATTAATTCATAAGAATTTACCCCAAAAAACCACATCAAATGAAGATGCAGCAGTTTTCTTTTCTTCTTTTCGAATATAGTAACGACATAACGCCATAAATAAAGAATCGTATATCAACAATTAACAAATATCATCCCTCAAGGCACGGTTGGGTGCGCAAAGAACGGTGCTAAATTATTCGTCCGCGTTAATTTATTCGTTTGCGCAAATTTATTCATCAACGGAATTGCCCGCTCATTTATAAAGGCAACAAACAAGTACGGTCGCTTTTACTAACGGCTCTTGACGTGAAAAACAGGAATCATCGCAGAAATTACATTGACACACCGAAACCATGATCGATGTAATTATTGCTTGTTGTATTGTTGGCGGAGTAGCCGTAATTGTTGTTGCAGAAGTGTTGTATATTCGGTGGGCCGTGAAGCAAGCCGATAAACGAGAGAAAGACGAAAGCCCAAACTCGCCGATTCACCCAATGTATGTCTCACGCTGGGGATACATGGGCCCTATGGCTAGGTTTTAAATCTTTCTCAAGGTAAGCTTGCAGCTCCTATGCCGTAACTGTTTTCTAGCTGGGAATTATAAAGCCGAAGCGACTAGTATTTCTTGAGTTAAGCTGAATCGATTCAAGGTACCATGGGAATCGAATGGTCACTTGTTTTGACTACTGGCTCAAAGTTTAAGTGTTATTCGTCTTACGAATTTGCCTCACAAAATAACTAGGGGCAAAATTTACAAAAGTATTGTGAATGCTGATCAGATCACTTACAGCGAAATTCGGAGGCACATTCGAAAAGATCAAAGTACAACAGAGAGTTTATTTAAATCTTCTAGCTTACGGTTTTCAACTCATAAAGTTAGAACAGAAGTTCGTTTATGAAACTACCACGTCTGCTTAGAAAGTTTGAGTAAAGTTATTTATGTATACTAAAAGCATATTTTCATATACGAAACGTGCACATTGCATAGTCGAGAGAACAACACAGTGGCATCTGCTCAGACATCAGTTGCTCGATGGTATCAACATTATTTAATTAATACAAATTTGAACGCATAACTATGTATCAGAATAAACTAGTTATTTCTGGTCAGATTGATAGCTACTTCATGATCACCTGGAACTCTAGCTTTCGAGTGTTTTTAAACCTACAAATCAATCTAATTTCATAACATCTATTAATCAATTTACACCTGATTTACATGCCTCCTGTCTCGATCTTCGGTTACCAACGCGCTCTCGGGTGTTTTTGGTTGTTTTTTTTTTCAATTTTTCAACAAAAAACTTTGATGTGTTTTTTCTGCTTGGCACGCGTACATCGATTGTGGTAGAAGGCTATGGACAGTATGGTTGTCTTTTTATCGCTCTCTTCAATTACTTAATAAGTTTGATCAACAGAGCGAATGAGCTACGCCTTATTGACATAAATCAAACGTTAACATGAATCCAGAATTCGATTAGAGCTTTGCCAAGTGAATAATCATTGAAAGATTTAGCTCGATTTACAAAGTACTTTGAGATAAACGAAGCTTTCAAAGTTGTTAAATTACAAATCTTGATTGTATGACTCTTGCCACCCAGCCATACAATCAAGATTTGTAACTCAACTCCATACAATTACTGTAAATTTTGGAGTTTTAAAAAGCTCAATCTCCTAAATTATCCAGTGTATCAAGCTAAAACATTGACTGATTACTAACTGCGTTTTACTAATTTACTCCATCGAATTTTTGACTTATTTTCTTTGAATGTCGAAGATGGATTTATGCTTTAATTATGTAAACAATAAAATCAGCCTATATCAAGCTAGTGGCATCAGCTGGACAACATCAACATATCAGAACTTTTAATATCTTTACTAGCCACTATTATGACTAGCCGTCTGACTCCCTGCACTTTATTTGCCCGTAGGGAGGTTTAGATTTAGATTTCTAAAATGCAGACGGTAAAACAGATCAGGTATGGTAAACTGAGCATTCAGTTACTTGGTGAAGGATGAAGATAACATCCTCATTTGAAATCTGGCGAGGGGATTGGGGGAGTTACTTGAGGCTAGTTTGGGTATAGGGGTGCCATCAAGGTTTTGAAATCCTAACCGTGTTTAGGACAAATCGACCACAAAATGTAGACCCTGTTTGACAACCCATTCTTTTCATAACCATGTTTAAGACAACACTAATTTTTGGTAATAATTAATTTAAACTATTTGTTATTTATTGTGAACAAAAATAACACTTGCAAAACTTTTTCAGTTGCGGTTTTTTATCTTGTATGATGAAGTATTCCTTAGGTTTTAAAATTCCTTGGGTGGGCTCACAGAATTTGTGCTTGTTAGAATTTATTTGTTAGTTAAAAAATGAGCTGTCAACAATCAGGTCTGAAAAAACTTGACCTACCAGGAACCTCGCACATCGTTTGCTCTCTTTCTCTATGCTTGCTACGTAATTAAGTATTATGTTGTGTGACAGAGATAAAGATGTTCATAATACAAGGGGGAAGAAAGACCTCAACAGTTCTAATTATAGCTGTCCACTAGACAGTTTACTTTGGGTTATAAATATTGGATATGTGTTACTATCCAATTACTCTCACCATACATGTACATTTATTTTTTTCTAAACAAATTTTCCAACCTATACTGGCCTTATTTGGGTCTGTACAATCATCAGTTTTGGGCTGTTTCCATCCCTTGAACCTTATTTGGAAGTCTGACTATTAAAATCCAGCGATTTTGTCACTTTCATCCGTCTGGGCAAGTTACACTCTCTAAAGATATTGATTAAAGTATATATTTTTTCTGAATAAATATAAAATTTGTGTTTGGAACATTCCATTTTATATGACTTTACCACCCAGCTGTACTAAATTATTAACATTTCAAGATATTTTCACCTTATATTATTATTCCACCCTATACTACTATTGACTATTCAAGATATTTCCACTCTATACTATTATTCTGCTCTATACTACTATTAGGTTTTTCATATATTTTCCACCCTATACTACTATTTTGCCCTGTATGCTTATTCAAGAATTAAGAGTAGCGCCTGAAAAGTCACAAATCTGGGGCTTACTAACTCGTCACCTCTTACCTATTAAATAGGACAGAAATGCCTTGATTTATATACCCTGTTTAGGATGGGGAACTCGAAAACCATACCCTATCCAGCAGCATGTCCCCATATAATCGATAAAAGGGAGTACCCATCCCGTGTGAAAGTTGTTAGGTCTTTCTCGAACTGTTATTATGATTGTAACCAATGTACCTTAGTAGTTCAGAACCTAATAAACATCTTGTCTTGTCTCAGTCTCATGATTACGAAAATGATATAATTATTTATTATGATACTTAACTAAGAGCGTGAATACCTCCACTACTAGCTCATCTAAGTAACTGCATGCCTGATTTATTGTCTGTTAGTACACGTTTTTATAAGAACAATGAGACTTAGATTGGCCAAAATTTAAGAACAATTTAAGACAAAGCTGAGGCTCGGGTTGAATTGCTGATTTTTTATTTTAAAAACTTTACTGAACAGTCTTCAATCTTTAACTGAACAATACAGAATGAATAAGAAATGCTTCGCAGTTTATTGTAGAAACCATCTCAAGGAAAATGACTCAGCTGCGAATCCACAAGGATAAATTGACTGAATTGATCAAATTCAATTTCCAATGCTTGTATTGCAATACCTTAGACGTTTTTCTTTGATTTATAAGCACACTCATAGAAATAAGAACAATTTGAGGCTCAAAAATGGACTTATTAGGGAGAAAGTGTAATTACACTAAAAAGTCTTTTTATCCAATCATATCACTGCTTATCCAGTTGATTAAAAGCTTTGCATTTCCTTGACATTTATAAAACTCCATCCAAATAATTATTGATCAAAGAAAGTAAGCTACTGACAGAAGACAAAAAGTAAAATTCCCCCAAAACTTGTTCCATCAAAAGTGTAACTCTAGTTGGGAGAATTTAAATTAAACCAATATAACTGGGAATGAAGGAGTAAGACATATATAGAAAAGTATTTTTTTACCCTGAATGTAAGTTACAGTACAGTAAAAATTTGTCTGTAAGAACCTACAGATTTTTAAAGAACCTGATGGCAGAAACTTGCCATTTTGAAACTCTAAAATATAAGAAGCTGTTTTGCCAAGCAAATTTAAACAGCTTCTTCTATGTGGGTTTGAATTACATTTTCATGTTGGTTGCAAAAAATCATATTACTCTTCAAATCACACACATGTATAACATAAACTATAATTACAAAACAACTTCAAAAATCCTCTCCACAAAAGGGCAATCTCATAAACTTCAACTTAAAATAAGAATGACACAGCAAATCTGTATCTTGGTCCTTCATCCTTCCACGAGGGAAGTTAAAAATGTGCCCCATACAGTATAATCCCTTGCAATTCAATAGTTCTATGTGAATAAAATGCTTTATATAATTATATAATAAAAGACAAAATATTATATTTTTCATGGTAATCAACAACCATATCTTCTCCAGAGAAATTAAGAACATACTTAATTAGCCTAAACTGCTAATCATCTGTCCTTGTTGTTCCATCAGGCACATAAGGCCTCTACAAGTACTGTTGTCCAGCAGTGATGATCCTACACCTTTTTCCTGATGACTGCCCAGGGCAAAAACTAATAACTATTTGATGACTGATATAACTAATAAATACCCCAAAATTTAAGAACCTGTTTTGCCAAACCATGAAAAGTGTAGGTTCTTACAAGCAGGTTTTTTACTGTATTTCTTAGTTTTAGGTGGCATCAGTTGGGATATTCAAGATTCTTAAGCTGGTTTTGCATAAAATGGATTGTGTCTTATTAATCAAGTTGTTTTCTTTTTTTTTACAGTTGATCTGTGATGTGCAGAGGACCAGTTTGCAGTTTTAGAAAGTGCAAACCCTGGAGATTTCGAGAATTCGATGTACTGCTAAATTTATGAATGGAGGGAATTTAGTTATCTTTGAATGACAATGATATTAGATATTTGCTTTGAACAAGGATAATCAACTAACAGTGTCAATCGATCATAAATATGTATTGTTTAAACAATTATCTGTATTGTTTAAGTTGCACATTGTTTATAATTGTATGTTTAGTGTACACCCATTTTTTAAACGAAGATTTACTATCCACAGTTTTGGGTTTTAAAGAACCAAACATAGTTGAGGGTCAATTAATCTGACTAAAATGAAATAATATGTCTAATAATTGCACAACTAACAAGCAATTAATTACACTGTTATGTGGTAAACGCAATATGAATAAAGAATGATATTATTTTGTTTGTTTACCAGCCTGTTGTACTAATTATTTTTCCTAGGGAAGTAAAACAGATATGGCAAGTTTTTATTGTCGTATCTGTACTGTAAAAATAGCATGTTTAATGAAATATTTTTTTAATTAAAATAACAAACATTAAATTTTCAACCTAGAACACTGCATAATTTCTAGATTCTGATTGGTTCACTCAATTTAATATCTCAAAAAAAAGGAGGAAAAGACATTAATGAACCATTGATCTTGGTTATAAGCTCATATATAGAATTGACCATAATATGGAAACTGACTGTGTATTGTTGCAAAACTGAAGTATGGTTCATTCTTAAATACAGATAGGTTTGGAAAACTCAAGAGATCTAATAAAACAATTATTCCATTTGCGCTTGTTGATTTATAGCCAATTCAGTGCTACACACTTCTTTGGCTGTTTACCATTTCATATCCAACATGCACTCTTAGAATAACATTAATTAAATCCACAGTTTTGTGTGTCTTAACAAACCAAACACAACCAAGGGTCAATTAAACTGACTGAAGTTAAAGTTCCCTAATACTGCTATGAACAACTAAAAGGTTTTAAATAGTTAATTGCTAGTTGCAATCTTTTTGTGGTAAATGGCAATATGAATAAAGATGTTTACCAGCCTGTTGCACTATATTAAACTTTTCCCAGGGAAGTAAATAAATTTTTCAGTTAAATTACAAAGTTATGAGCACTTTCCTATTCAGTTCTTGGTTAAATTAATTTTTTGTACCACAGCTGTTAGTTGCAAAATTAACCCTTTGAGTACTGAATGTTTCGGGGCCCTGAGTTCTCTGTTGTTCCTGGAACAAAATGGCAGTGTAGTGTGATGTTTACCTTTGACTCAAAATCAAAACATATATATACATGCACAGTAGAATTTGGGTGTGCTTGAAGCAGTGAGAAACAAATCAAAGCTCCCTAAAAATACTACTATAAATGTATAACTAAATAAGGTTTACTTTATTTTTAGTTGCACTGTTTATGTGGTAAATGGAAATATGAATAAAGATGTTTGTTTACCAGCCTGTTGCCCTATAAACTTTTCCAGGAAAGTAGATAAATTTATCAGTTAAATTATAAATGAGCACTTTCATATTCAGTTTTTGATCAAATTATTTTTTTTGTACCACAGCTGGTAGTTGCTAAATTAAGCAAATTCAAAAAGTAACATTTCATTTAGCTTAAAAAGTTAGCAAAAAATAAAAAAATTGCTTTATTTTCAAATGTTTACAAATGATGTTACCTATAAGATTTCTAGACAGCTGTTTATGTAACTGGTGTGCAAATAATTGTTCACTAACTTGTAATTATAAATAGTTTGGATTCACAATTATTTGCATACTAATAACTGATGACTAATAACACATGTTGTCACTTTGTGTTTGAGTTCTTCACACTAATAACTAATAAAACCAAATCTTTTCTCAAAGCAAGTGGCCCATTTGACTGTTGGTTATCCTCCATTTCCAGAGTACTGAGCAGATAAAATCTTTTACTCTCCCCTAGAACAGACACTAATCCATCGCATGTTAGCCCCCACTGAACTGGTACTCATTTATACTGTCAGCTGGAACAAGTCGGGTAAAGTGTCTTGTCCAAGGACCCAACACAGTGGTCTGACCGGGGCTCGAACTCTAACCCCCGAGGAACACGCAAACCGTTCTGCCACTGCACTGTCACATTAAAATAGTCTTGTAAATGTTAATAGTACCATGTTTGCAGAAATTTTAACTTTAAGGAAATACGACTGAAAACAATCAGCTGAACATTTGTATGCTATCATAAATATTATTCACCTACAGATATCTGGTTCACTTACTGGAGTCAGTTTATACAAACCAGGCAACAAATCTCTTGTTCTGTATAGATCACTCTATGTTTTACATTTTCTGGTTTCAACAAATGTTTACCTGCTTTTTGATTTCTTTAAAGCAAAACTAAATGAATATACATCACAAGCAAATCCAAAGTTCAGCTCACTGGACCTAGTGAGGACTAAATGTGTTGCGTGTTACATTGTCTATCTGTCCTCACGATTCTTTCTCTTGCCTGGTCCCCCACGATCACCCCCTTGTCCTCCTCTCCCACCACCTCGGCCACTGAAGCCTCCTCGGCCCCCACCACCACGCCCTCCACGACCTATGGAACATGTACAAGATTATTATCTTGGAACATATTTGAAGGGTACTAGGGTCTAGTGTAAAAATGACGTAAAACTAGTTACTTTTTATAATGGAGTTGTCATTTCTCCATACACGATACCATACCACTTATGTTGTTTTTGCACTAGACCCTAGAAGTTTTTATTAATTTGAGACTTATAACCACAGGTTTTTCTGCAAAAACAACTTGAGGTATTAAGTAAAAAGATCAACATTCCTATCCCACCTGAATTCAAGAGCCACAAGTTAATAGATGGTCTTGAAAATGCCTTTTTAATGAACTAAAACTGGCACTCACGAAACAATCTGACTATATTAAGGCAAAAATGTTTAATATCTAATTAAAATTTTATTCTTTTTGTAGTATCTAATTTTGTTTTTAAATATGTCATTATTTTTTGGGATTTCTTAACTTGGCTTTTGTTCTCGTGTTAATATTGTTCTTGTTTGGCTTTGTTTAGATTGTAATTTCACACTCAACCTGATTATATAATAAATTATATTAGAATTATAAATAATGCTTATAGTTCTTTTATTAGAACTTTCAGTTGACCAGATGATGTTGCAGGGGCAGCAACAAAACACTTGTTTTATTCAGTTACAGGGTTAGAAATAATGTTCAGGAGATATGCCATTTTCAATGTAGATCCTAATTTTGGCTGACTTTTTTTGGCACGAACAGAATATTGTACAAAACATTACAGCACGAAAATACAAAAAAACAAATGCTTCTCATCTCTCAGTTGCAGTCAATTTGAGGTGATGAAATCAGGTTTATCTCTGATCTTACAAGCAACTGTATCAATTTTCTGATCCCCCTTTATGGAATCACTTCATCTTAAATTGCAACTGAAAACAAAATTTACCAGAAGAATTGCAAACTTGCCAGCTATCACCAACAGCAGGCAGCTGTTTTGAACCCTTAGATATTTTCATAACAAAAAATTTCATAGGTGTTACATATTCGGCAAATCTTATTGTTTAGTTATCTTCTGGAAAGGTATAAAAACATCCTTACTTCAACTATAGTTTTGGTCTTCTGATACTTAAAACTTACCACCACCCCGTCCTTGACCACGCCCACGGCCTTGTTTGACTACCTCCTCTTTCACCATGTCAATCACCTGAATAGATTCAATATCAAGGGCTCGACATTAACAACTTTCGGTTGCTATGTCCAAATCATATGTTAGGTAAAATAAAGTAAACTCAGTGGCAAAGTGCAAAAAAAATCTTTTGGAATGCTCAATTTTATTAACTTTTGGCTTTCACAACTACTGATAAACACTTTTAACTGTTTTGTGTTTCTATTTCAGCAACTTATGTCTGTGTAAATTTAGCAATTTTATACACATTGGTAGTTGGCTCTGGTTAAACAAATTACTGGTTAAAACTGAAAAAGCCAATAACATAAACACATTACTACAGTACTTCAAAGTAGTTTAAAAAGTGCCTATGGAATGAATTTAAAAATTTGGATAGACCTTGCTAAATGAGGAATAGCTGTGAAAAAATGTCAAAATATTTTAAGGTTCTTGAGATATTGGTATTAAATGTTTTCAACTGATGACTCACAAATGGTTTCAACAAATTTTCATTTTAAATCTGCTGTCAATCTATAACCTTTACAGATGAATTTGACCAACCTTGAGACACATAATCAGCCACGTTTGTCTCAAATTCATCCAAAAGTTATGGATTGGCAGTGAACTCATCTGTCAAAATATATGTGCCGGCATCAGTTGAAAACATTAAAAAATGTTAATTCTTGAGAACTAGCAACTGAAGGTCTATCCAATCAGATAACAATTTATTTCATTTTGTAGGCTTAATTACTTCGAAGTAGTAATGTACTTGCTTTTGTGAATGGTATAAGTTTAAAACTTTTTATTAGTAATGTACTTATGTGTTATTGGCTCTTTCATAATTTGAAATGATAGGTATTTTATTTTTTGTACAGTTTCTTACTTCATCTGGAATTCTCAGATACTTGATGTTACTTCCACGAACATAACACTCTGGAATTTTCCAAAACCTGTCTCCATCCTAAAAATGAATATTAGAGAGAGTCAATGAGTATCTCTGCATGATGTTATAACCACTCTGAATTAAAACATATAGGTAGATATTAAGCATTAAATGTTGAGAGAAAACAAGGTGAAGTGTTTTAAAAGCCATCTAATGCCATAACCATTAAATTTAAATTGTATTTAAGTGATGTCATTTTATTTACTTTTCTGCTGTTTTTTTAATTTCCTTTTTATTTGGTAGAAATGTTTGGAGCCAATTTTCACACTTTTCTATGTTTATTCAAAACTTCAACCTTTATTAAGTTTCAATAGTATAGCTAATCGCAAAACAGTCTGCTCTAATCTTGGTGTAATTAAAGGGTCTAGTGGATAAACCATGTGATTCATGATGAGACTGTCAACTCTCCTTACACTATCCGAATGTCTATCTCTTCATTTTGCATTTGATATGAAGTCATTTACATCGATTTTGCACTAGACCCTTCAACCAGTGTTTTTTAATGAAGGGGGAAACCCACAGTATCGGAGAAAAGCTTCAATATTGGAGAATGACCACAAACCTAGTACACATCCTTCCTTGGCCAAGAATCAGACCTTGAACATTCACATTGGTGACAGGGAACCACTCTGCCACTACATTATTCTAACGCCCCACCAAGATGCATTATAACTACATACAAACAAGGAATAATCCTTAAGAGATGGCAGGCCTTGTTAAGTATTGACAGAGAGATTTGATTATTAACATTGAGACTCAACCACATACCCGTGAAGTGCAAATCACTTCTCGTAGGTTGATGTTCATCCAGTTATCACAGCTCACCAAGTGTCCATTGTATGTTTCTCCATTCTTAAGCTCTACCAACTGATTGGTAAAACCAAAAACACTGTTTAATCTTTCAATCACACTTTTTCTGCAAATACTCCAGTTTGAGGGCATATTTCATTAATTTAATATTTAACAGTTATATTTAGTACCGATGTACCGAGACACTAAGTAGCAAGTACTCTATCACAAGGCACTGACACTGGGGAGAGTAATTGTTTTAATTACTAACTAGTGCATACCAAATCAGTCGAATAAACTAATGAGTTAGTGAATGTCAAGTTTGAACGAAATTTATTTATTTAAAAGTTTAAATTTTCATGCAAATAAGAAAAAACTTGCACTGACTATCATTGCTGTACTTATTCTTTAATTAATTTCAAAGTAAAACAATTTGTGAATACAGACATACCAAATTTTGTTGCCTTTTTGTGTTTAAGGAAATGGCTGAATGATTTATTTTGAGAATTTCCTCTTCTGAGACTGTTACGAAACAAGTCACTATTTTGACTTTTGACAGCTTTCTCAAAACAGTAAATAGCCTTGAATATTTTACTGTCTTGGGAACTAATCGAGCGAAAAAAACTATTCACTGACTTGGTATATGAAATCATACTAATACAGTTAGCACATACAATAAAACAACTACAAAGTAACCTAACAACAGAAATGGTGAAGTTCCACAAACTGGTTGAAAATGTATATAAGGGAGCTTAAGCAATGAGGACAAAAACAGTCAACATCAAAGACATTGGCATAGAACAATACAGTAACAACACAGAATTTTGCACCATGCTATTGCTTTCACCTGCATGTCATCGTTTTCAAATTACGACACGAAAATCTCAATTTTGGATTTCTTACAACTTTCATGGTAACGACCAAAACACATTAATTTTTTTCAATCTCCTTTAAACTCTACAAAGGAAACTTTTAATTTGTTTCAGTTCACATTTAGGGTAACTAGCAGATAAGAGAAGCCAAATGAGCCAGACATGACTGAAAAAGGCAAACCAGAAAGGTGCTTTTTGTAAGCCGCGGTTGTGGACATTTCTGTCCACATTGTTTTAAGTGCTCTAAATTACAGGAAGTGTACTCAGTTTTAAAGCTTTAATAATACTACTATTCCAAAACATTGGTGGCAGGAGCAAAAAATTTATTGGGGGGGCACATTGCGGAATTGCAACAGTTCGTTATATAACATGAGATTCCTTTTCAAAAGTTGTTGCTGTTAGCCAGAAATTATTGGCGGGGGGAGGCGTTTCGCCGCCAAGCAAAATTACTTTTAATTAGTTATTTGTTTTTAAAGAATAATGATGCCTTAAAACAGTTATAGAACAGACTAAAAATGAACAACTTTAAGATCCAACTTTAAGGTACACACATCAACGGATGCTGATATCTTATTATACACACAACAACAGTTGGGGAAAACTAAACTTTTTAATAGTTTCAGTTTGTTCATAGAATACTTGTCTTGACTGAGCAACAAAACTTGTAAGTTCTAGCTTCCTTCAAAAGTTGTTAAAATGAATTCATTACGATAATAATTGGCTTACAGAGAACTTGCACAACGAGTGCATTGAAATGAATAATCTTGAACTTCATTAAGAACTCTTTGACAAATCAAATGAAACCGAAAGTCAAAACGTTGTAGGCACGTTGACTACTGTAAGTTGACTTACCATAGGATGATTTTGCGCCGTCCGCAACAGAGAAAGTGGAAGCTTAGAAATAAAATGGTTGAAAACACAATTTAATTTTTGTTTTACCACAGCTTAAAGAAAATCGTAAGTAAATTACAGTTGAATTGTAAGAAGAATGCAAGTTTTAACTTACCACCATTTTCGACTGCTACGTAGCCTCGCTTTGACGAAGAACGAGAGAACCTGGAGACGAGTTTCCCAGTTTTGACCAACATCAGAGATTGTTTTCTTTTTGTGAACGGTTGCAATGCCAAAGTCATCGAAAAAGAAAAATACAAGACCTGGATCTTCCAAAGACGCGAAACAGTCCAAGCATAATGACGAGAATAGGTTTCTGAATCCGTGTTTTCGAGACGAAAAATTGAGAGCGAATCTTGCACGTGCCTTCAGGTAAACTGTCAAGAACAAACATGTGCTCGTGTTGATGGTAGATAGGGGATTGAGAAAGTGACGCTGATGTTTTGGGTTTAGCGGATAGGAGTAAATTAACGCTGGTGCCGTGGAGTAATTTTAACAACTATTTGTGTTATCAGCCTCTAATGATTTCTATTTAAATCATATTTGATGAAGCTATTTACAAGTGCTGCAGTTGCATACTCAGTCCCAGTACGGGATGGGGAAATGGAATTTTGGTTTAGATTACGTACATTTAAGGTATTGTAAAGACAAACTTGTATACCAAGCTAAAATCACAAGCTATGGGAGAGAGTCAATCAGAAAGTTATCCCACCTAAAGGGTAGCTTGCATAGGCCTGATAAAAAAAGGAGCGGTCCCTAGAGATTCTGTATCAGGTTATTCCATTTTTGAGTAACCTATACAACCTCAACTGATCCCTATTTTAAGACGTCTTCACCCGAATCGTAGTGAATGCAACACTTTTATGTTACTTAGAAAGCTTCCATTTTATGCACAAAAACCCAAAAACATCAATCTAAAGCCATTCATTGTGCCTTAGATACACTGCACACATGTATGCTAAACAGTTACTTTTGTTAGAAAGAAGGTGCTTCTTATATAAATTTGAATGCTCAGAAAAAATTCTTGACTCAGTGACAGGAATTGAACCCAAAACCCTCTGATTACTTGTCATATGCTAGACTCACATGGCCAGATTTGAGTCACTGGTTAAGTTCTTGTCTGGTTATTGTGTTGTTTTAATTTTTCTTATGGTTTTTGGGAGACATATATAGTTTATGTGATTTAATTGTTACCTGAACCAGTCAAATGCAGATCCCTTAAACCCAGGTATATGTGGGGACTTGGAACTATAAGCATGTGAAAGGAGGAAAATAGCTACAACCCTGGGGGAGATAATTTTATGTGATTCCAATGTTTGCATCCCCCTGACAAAGCTAAATATTTTTTTATACTCCAACAAAAATTTGAGCAAAGTACATAATTATTAGTCATTTCATTTTTTACGATAATCGATTGTTTGTACACAGTATACTGTAAAGATCTTAGAATTCTTTCTTGCTTCAAGTACTTGCCATCTACATGCTGGTTTTAAACGTTTTTATAGAGTTTTAAGGGGTGTTAATAAATTTCATGTTTGATCTGTGTAACAGACAAATGCAAGTGCGAATTTAAGACGTGAATTTTTGGTGTTAAAAGATCGACTTATACACGGAAAAATACAGTACAGCTGAGTCGACTTGAAAAAAGTCAAGTAAAGTGTCTTGCTCAAAGACATAGCTCACAGTTGTTTGATGGGGGCTTGAACTCACAGCCCTAGAAGTAAGAAACAGACATCCTAACCACTCGGCCACTGCATTACTGAAGGTTAACTTACCTTTCATGCATTGGTGGCAGAAGCAAATAATTATTGGGAGGAGGGGGGACACAGTGGAAATTGTAAAATAATTAAGTTTATTATGAAATCTGAATTCCTCTTCAAAAGTTGCTGTTTTAGCCAGAAAAATATTGGGGGACCTGCCCCTACCCCCCTAACCAAATTATCTAAGTCATGTAATTATCAAAGTCATGTAAATTATCAACAACCAGTTAGATTAGCAAACAAATGTGTAATTGCAAATGAAAGTATAAAATTTTATAGAGTTCTCACATACATATGTTTTCTGTTTCAGAAATCATGAATCATT
>JAOBRD020626020.1:0-15434 GCA_027575215.2 Hydrozoanthus sils
AACTAAGAACTCAATTCATACAGAGCATAATAGAATAACTAATTAACTATTAACCGGAAATGACGCATATTGTAACAGTATGTAAGGAGAAGTTTGATGTCGATAAACTGGCTGGAAACTGGGGCTGAAAGGGTTAACTAGACTTCCACACACTAGAGCTGGTTCCTCTTCATTCCAGTAGCTTCTGAGCAATGGCAAATGACTGATACCCATTGGAATTTGCATTCTGAGTCAAGGCTGTGAGATCTTTAAAGTTGGTTTGTTTGGCTCACCATTCTCGTCAAACCAGTCAGGATCTTTCTTTCCTTGTCAGCATTTTCTTCTTGTATGGCATAAAAATTTGTTTTGGTGACAATCATTTCAAAGATTTTAGGTTTTAATAAAACTTCAAAGAAACCCAAGGCAGATTGCCCTAAAGGAACATTTTGTAGTGTATTAAGTTGTTTAAAGAAAAAAACTTGTCTGGCATAAAATGATTAATTGATAGGCATTTTTTACTTTAAATTCTATTATTTAGTAGACAAATGTTAAATATTAAATGTTTCACGATAACATAAATTATTTATTACTTATTTTCAAAACACTTAGGTTTTTGTTCCCAAAATCTCCCATTTCTATTGCTAAGTGATGTGTTGGACAGCGTCACTCTTGATCTGTGTGATGAGATGTTCACATTTGTTGAAGAGCGAGTTTCAACATGGACCAAGGTAAGTAATAAATGTTTTGTACAGTTTACTTTAGAACTTTATTTGGTTGTCATAAATTTTTCAAACCCAACAGGGTTCCACTATCAAAAGGTTGCCAAAGGCTATTTATTAGTGTAAGTTTGATTAAATACAGAAAAGAATTAAGGTATTGAATTGTATTTAAAAGTAAAAAAGATGAGAAAAATTTAAGATTTAATTCAAAATTAATTATTAATAAAATGAATATTATTAGTGAGAGGTTGCTTAAATAGAGCATAGAGAAAAATTTAGTAAGTGAACTATGTCTTACACTTACATGTACAAACTTATATATACTTTGAACATAACTCTTGAGATCATCACTGAACCATGTTGGTTCTGAAACATTCAAATTTTTTCCTTTGTTTGATTTTCGCTTCTTTAAGCTGCTCAAAATCTCTTTTAAGAGGCTCTGACTGAGAAACTTGGACAGAACCTGGACTTTGGGGGTCTGCTGATTGACTTGATACTCGGTGTGCAGAGTCCAGCTGAGGAGTAATGTCAAATGCCATAATTGAAAAGTTGTCGATTTTTTTCATTAGGGTGAAACTGACAAGCACCTTTGCAGGGGGTCAAAATGGCCGTTTTATAGACAATTAATTTAGCTCAAGTTTAAGGCCCTGTGGGAGAAACAAGAAAGCCAAAGAATGAAATACTGCCACATATTTTAGACGTTTATGTACTATGCACTTTGTGATAAAAGTCAAAAATACTTGAAACAACTATTTGTTTTTGTCTGAAACACAATGTTGTAAGTGAAAAAAACGCAGTTTTGTAAAGTCTTGGAAATGGGCCATTAATAGAGGCTTTTATAAAGTGAGCGCCAAAGTTTAACCAAAAAATTTGCATTTGAATTGAAAGAGCAACTTCTGTAGTGCAAGCGTATTGGCCAAAGTATTAAGTTTGTGCTATTTTTGATATCTGTACAAGCCCACCAAATAACGAGGTCTGGCAAAATTCCAAGTTTTTACAAACATTTTGTACAAAATGTTTTAGGGACTGTCTTTGTCAGATGTCCTGATTCGGCAGCCAAATGATAAAATCAACAACAATTTTACTTGCAGGAAGTCGAAATTTATACTTCTGAGATATTCACAGTGTGTCTGTTGCTTTAATGTTAGCAAGGATAGCAAAAATACAGCACTGCATTTGCTCAAAATTGTGGTTCTCGAGCGTCATTTCATCCATAACCTGAAATCTCCTACATTTTATAATTTCTATGATTGTTAAGTTTTCTCTGTCGATCCTGGTTGACAATAAAAATAAAGGAGCAGTTAACATTATCGAAAACATCTTTACCCCATTGTGTGAGAAGATTCTTTTGACTTGGGGCCTGGACACTAAGTAATCTTTCTGCGTGACAGCACTTATTGATCAAATAGATATCTTAAAAAATTTCGCCCTTTTATTTTGTTACCCTCGAGATTTTTAATGAACTTTGCTTGATTTAAAAACAAGTAAGTGATTATTAGATTAGATAAAGTACTATAGTGCAGTTAGTCATATGGCAATTGAGATCATAAGCAGTGATCAAATGAGTAAGACTATTTTCTCTGCTTTATTTTATTTTGTAAATTTGTGTAACAGTTTTTGATTGACTTCCTCTGGCATTTCTAGCTGACTTGAAAATAATTAAATATTTATTGCTTCTGAAACCTCTTTCTCGCCACTTCTAAAATGGAAATCTACTAATCCCAACTTTTCTGGTTTGCCATGTATACGAACTGTTTTGAAAAAGGACACGGTATACACACCGAAATACGTGATGCAGCAGAATAGTTAAGAACAGTCAAATTTCAACTGTGAACTAAAAATATTTTATTTTTTCTTCGCATTAGCGTTTACTTCATAATGCAAGATGTTAGATTCTAAAGACGAAATGGAGCCAATGGCACTGTAGTCATGTATTTTTTTTATCAACTAAATGATCTGAATACAGTTGGTCAACTGGAAAGTTCCCAAAAGATTTTAATCAAGGGTTTCCTCTGTAGTTTAGAAGTATTTCAGGAAAGATTGGTTTTTCAACAAAATGTAGAGTTGGCCTCTTATTTGGTTGACTATATCAATTAACGTTTTGAATTAATACTGAGCATTCGTTTAAAGCGAGGGAAAAAATACATTTACACATTTAAACTCTCAGTTGCTCGAAAGGAAATGACTATAGCTTCAAACTTACTGTTTGCATGATAGATTTCTTGTACATTTCTATTGGCACTATCTAACATTGCGTGTCGATAGCCTCAAAATTGAAGTCATAGTTTCAAAAAATAATACTCCTTCTTTTGGAAACAAAGAGTTTTGCACTAATAAGCTTGGTCACCAAACGAAGATGTGATTTCGCTGAGGTCCTTGACTTAAGATGTGTATGTCACTTGACTTGTTAAATACAACATCAGAGCATGTGGAAGAAAAGTTGAAACTGGCACACAGAGTCAATGGAAGCTTATTTTGAACGAAGTGGCTATATAGTATGAGCGGTAGCCGCTCAAGGTCCTAAAAAGACTAAATGAGTGGTAGTTTTCAGTTTTCTTAAATAACGCGAGAAATCACAATCTTCAGGAATAAAGACTATTCTAACTTTATTTAGAATCTAAAAGTGATTTCGGTTTTGTATATAACGTTTTATGTGGTTGCCTTTCCTTGTCTGATGTGCAGACTATAAACTCGCCATTCTTGTCACACTTAGCAGATCGCCCTCCTGCTCAAGGTCTTCAAAAGACTAAATGAGCGGTAGTTTTCAATTTTCTCAAATAATGCGAGAAATCATAATCTTGAAGTATTTTGAAGCAACAACAGCAAAGAAATGTCAACACTGAAAAACTGTTTGCATCAAAATGTTGCAAGCAGTTAAGAAGAATGACATTTTGTTTGGCAAGTTGTTGCACATGACCAATTAACTCATCTGGTAATCAGTAAAGTTAATTGTGTTGCCATGGCAACAACTTCCAAAAATCCAAAATAGCGGCCGACAGCCAAATTTTCGGATTTTGTATATTTGTTAAAAAAGTTCCAAAACAACTGAAAATAATTTCAAACATGAATTTTCAAAGAAAAACTGGTGAAATTGTGACACAGACAAGAAATTATTAAGTTCTAGTCGTTGTTTTAGGCAGAGCATCAAATTTAAAATCAAAGAACATGTTTCATGGTTTGCTGTGATGGCGCGATCAACATAGGCTCAAAAGATTTGTCATTAATCAAAAAAAGTTGTGCAAAAGCACTTGGAAATCGGTAAAATAGCACATATTTTTAAAGAGCAAATCATCTTGTCATATGCAAAATAATTTTTGTTTATTTGATCGATTAAGGCTTAGTGCCGAGGCCCCCAAGTCAAGAGATTTGGGGAAAGATGTTTTCGATAAAATTAACTGCTCCTTTATTTTTATTGTCAACCAGGATTGACAGAGAACAATTACCAATTATAGAAATTAGAAAATGTAGGAGATTTCGGGTTATGGATGAAGTGATGCTCCAGAACCACAATTTTGAGCAAATGCAGTGCTGTATTTTTGCCATCCTTGCTAACATTAAAGCAACAGACACACCATGAATATCTCAGAAGTATAAATTTCGACTTCCTGCAAGTAAAATTGTTGTTGATTTTATCATTTGGCTGCCAAACCAGGTTCATCTGACAAAGACAGTCCCTAAAACATTTTGTACAAAATGTTTGTAAAAACGTGGAATTTTGCAGGACCTCGTTATTTGGTGGGCTTGTACAGATATCAAAAACAGCACAAACTTAGTACTTTGGCCAATAAGCTTGCACTACAGAAGTTGCTCTTTCAATTCAAATGCAAGTTTTTTGGTTAAACTTTGGCGCTCACTTTATAAAAGCCTCTATTAATGACCCATTTCCAAGACTTTACAAAACTGCGTTTTTTTCACTTACAACATTGTGTTTCAGACAAAAACAAATAGTTGTTTTTTGACTTTTATCACAAAGTACTTACGTCTAAAATATATGGCAGTATTTCATTCTTTGGCTTTCTTGTTTCTCCCACAGGGCCTTAATCTTGAGCTAAAATTGTCTATAAAACGGCCATTTTGATCCCCTGCGAAGGTGCTTGTCAGTTTCACCCTAATGAAAGAAATTGACAACTATTCAATTATGGCACTTGACATTACTCCTCAGCTGGACTCTGCACACCGAGTATCAGGTCAATCAGCAGATCCCCCATTTCCAGGTTCTGTACCGGTTTCTGAGTCAGAGCCTCTTAATACTGTAAGATTAAGTGTGATTTCACTGATACTGTTATTACATGATTATTTGATCACACCCAGCTATAGATGTCGTACTCTCTTGTATAGATTTATAATTCAAAACCATAAACTGTACAGTAGACAATGAATACTGTTAACTTAACAAATGATTATTGAGCTTTTGGCTGAGACATCACAGCCTTGAGCTGAAAGCTCTGGCCATGGCCCTTACTAAACATTCATATGTGGACAACTTGATTGCAATCCTGTTAAACAACACTCTGAAGAAATCATAGACCACCTGAACTCCCTTGAAAGATGCATCCAGTGGAGTCCAAGGGGAAAGTTGTCCACCAAAGCTCAAGCAGAGATGAGTGAATGGCAATAACGGCTTACACCTTCCTTGAAATGATCATCATTGTTGAGGAGGGTTTCTTACTGAGACATAAAGTGATCTCCAATAAAAACATACACAATAGACCTTTATCACGCTAGCATGGCATAGAAACAAATTCAGTTTATCGGGTAAACAAGTCCAGAGTCAATCTTAGCACATTAATATTAGTAAAGCTACAAAGTCTCATCAAGATAGGCCGCAAATTGACAGAGATAATAAAGGTTTGAAAATGGATAATTTTGCCATGAAAAGTAAGATGGACGGGCATCAGCCTCGTTTCCATGTTTTTCCCATACATTTCTCTATAATAATAAGGGCAGAAGATCAAGTTTCAAAACTTCATATCTGCATTAGTTTTAGGGAAATATTTACGAAATTTTGCAATATTGCTAATACGGATGCGCTGATTTTGGCGATGGCCACAGTTTCTTGATATGTTTAATATATTTTTGCGTGAAAAAGGTCTATAGAGGAGCATCGTTCAAACCCTCAATAAATTGAGCTTTTAATCCAGTCAGCGATGTGAAGTTTGTCATCCCCATGTTCTTTAAACCATCAAACTCGCTACAGCAGTTTTTAGTCGAGGCGTGACTCCTACTCATTAACACCCTGGGCAAGGGAATCCTTGGACAGGGGACTCTGAGCAGCTGAAGTCTTTCATCTTATATGTCTCTCTTTAGTGTTTTTCTCCTGGTTTCCTTGAATGCTGCAGAGCTTGGTTTTAATAGTGCCCTCCAGATTACCCTGTCTCTGGCTCTTTTTGCTCTATCTTTTTTAGGATTTGAGCTGCACGAAGCTGTCGCTTCAGCTGATCTTTGTAGTGCTTTCAATGGGTGCCCTTGTCATGTTTGCCTGGCATTCCCTGGCCTCCATGGCAGACAGGTAGCCCATTTGTTAGTTGATAGTCTTGCCACCTGATGCCCATTATGGAATGGAAGCATTGTTGGTGAAAGCACTCCAGAATCTGCATCCGTTTCAGGTACAGAACCCAAGCCTTGGATCTGTAAAGGACAGTGTTGACCACTGCTGTTCTGTAGACCACTCCTGATCTTTGCTAGAAGTCACAGTGAGGGATTCTTTTATACACGCTTTTGTTCTTTCATACACGTTTTTGTAGATGGCCAAAGGAGCTGCAAGCTTTTGCTTGGTGGTTGTCAACATCTAGCGACAGTGGCATCATTGGAGATAATGCTCCCTTGCTATGAGAAGTGCTCAACAGTGTTCAGCAAGGTTATGTCAGTGCTGATGCTTGGAGATGCTTCTGGTACAGCACTTCAGTTTTCATTGTGTCTGCAAAGCGATACTAACTTGCAGGGCCGTTTCACTGTGTGAAAGAATGGCAGCTCTTAGATCACAGTTTTGGTGTGTGCCATGAGTCTGCAGAGGCTTAAGATGTTCTCACCGATAAGCACTGTGCATAGATCCTTCTGCGAGATCCTCCTTTGCTTCTCAGAACATCATGCTGAAGAAAATTGCGAAGAGCATTGGTGCAAAGACACATCCTCGTTTAATGCCGTTGACAAAGGGGATGGAAAGGTTGCCACTGTGCTTCACCTGCCCCATCTAACTTTCATGGAGCTGTTGCAGAATAGTCAGGAACTCTGGAGGGACAGCCAAAACCTTGCAAGGATCTTCCAGAGCCTTTCTCCGCAGACCATATTGTAGGCTGTAGTAAGATCAATGAATACTGCATAGAGTCCTATGTTTTTCTCCCTGTACTTCTCCTGGATTTGGTGCAGTATGCAGATCATGTCAGCAGTTACTCGATTTGCTCAGAATCCCACACTGACATTCTGACAGATTTTATTTGGTAGTTGAAGCGATGAGTCTGTTCTGCATGACCCTTGTCATGGTCTTCCCAGCAATGGATAGTAATGTGATGTCTCTATGAATGGACCACTCTGATTTCTGTCCTTTGTGCTTGTAAAGTGAGATCATTAATAATTGTGACGGCATCACAAAGATCTTGTGGGACAACTCCACGCTCCAGTCAGTCAGTTTTGCAAGAATAGTGTGACTTCAAAGCTTATAAGCCACTGCTGACCAGTTCGGCACATACCCGAGCATGTTTCTTCCTGCACCTCTTGTTTGGCCCGAAACAGGTTCCCATATTGCTCTGTTCAGCCATGGAGGACATGGAGGGTTGATTCCTTGTCAGTGACCAAGGCAGTCTCGGTCTTCTTTCTCTTTTCCAGACCAAGATAGTGTGCAGCCAGCTCTGTGTTTGGTCAAAGAGCCATGTTCTCACTTCAGTGATCGCTGCAATGTCAGTGTCAAACCTAGCCAGTTCCCTGACTACAAGAGCTATGCGTCTCTTGAGGCTGGTTGTCTTCAGAGTCTTGACTTGTACATATGTTCTAACATGCAAACTTCAGCTTCTGTTGTCTTTCTTACTGCTTGAGAGAGATGCCCGTTGAACATGGTTAGTCAAACATGAAGAGGACTGTTTGGTCACTCAGGGTGCTACCAAAGGTTGCTGTTGTCTCAGGTCAACATTAAGCAATCCATACTTACTGAGCTGCGTACATGCAGAGTTGAGACTGTAACCCCAAGTGCTATCGAGCACCTGTCGGTTCACCCCTTCCCCATCACTGCTATTGATACAGTATTGTAGGAGAGGCCATGAAAATGATGTAAGTGAGCAACTGCCAGAGAGTGGTCTCATGGCGATCACAACATCTGAGAGCCAGCCAACATGTCACTTCCCTTTTTGTGAGCATGACATCTGTCCCAGACTTATCACATCTACACACAGTATGTGATACAGTAAATAATACACTATTTGGCAGGTTTCTTTTTGTACTAGTAGAAACAAACAAGAGAGTCATTAAAAAACTGACCATTTGTAGTTTGAAATCAAACTCCTTACCCAGCATCAGCAAACTAAACTTATTAGGCTAAGTGTAGGTAATCATAGGGGGCCAATAAGATCTAGGATTAATTTAACTAGTTTTTTGGGAAAAAAATTGAATACAGGAGTGAAATTTATCGTAAATTTTACCAAGAACCATGCAATTTGTACATGTTTATGAAATCAAGGTCCAAATTTTCATTTTTTTGTGGTACCGACACAAGAAAGGGTTCCTCAACTCATTTTATTTTTCAAGTTTGAAAACTTTAGCAACCTTGGAAAAATTTGCAAATCTTCGGAAAAAGTTTCAAAACGTTTCTAAGGCATTTTTTATGATTTTTAAAATCTTTGGAGTTACTGTATTCGGATATAATTTGAAAACCTTCTCAAATATTTTAGAAAATGGCTAGAAAACGTTTTTAAGGCATTCTTAAGAATTTTCAAAAAATTTTGGAAAATCTTCCTAAAATTTTGCAAGTGTACAGACGTCAGTACCAGCACCCGATCATCGCAGCACTGACTAATTTTTCCATGAAGTAAGAAAAAAATGCCCCTGTTGATTTCCAATCAAACTGAAGTGATTTTGCCCTCTATGTTACAAAACAAACAATGTAAACCATATTACTCAAAACTTAACATGGAAAAGGTTTTCAATTTTAAATAAGGTACTGTAGTTCTCAAATTTAACATTACTCTAACTTACCAGTTTTTATTTTTTAGCCATTGTTCTTTAGTGCAGGGAAGAATTTGCTGCTCAGGATGTGCAATGGTGAGTTTTAGTCTTGCTTGGTCACTAGAGTTTGTAATGGAAAGTCTTCATCATGTACATTAATTCCTGCTACTTAGCCAGTCAAGCTCCAAGACCTGCTCATATCCTTTAAGGCTGCCGTGAATGATTCTTATACATTTTTATGAGGTTCGGTGCTTCTTGCTTGATAATGTATTCTCTCACAGTCACTGGTTATCTTCTTGCCTTGTATGTATGTCTCACCCAAAGTACTCTCGACCCTGCTTTAAAAAAAAATGGAAACAAATAAAAACAATACTTTAATAAAACTGATAAATGTTTGATTTATCAAGTAATATGAAATTACTACTTGAAAGCTGGGGTAACACTCGACTTGGCATGAGTTGAGGCAATCATGGGATGAAATCAGCAGTTACAGTACAATCTGTCACATGTCATCTTGATTTTAATGGAACTTAATAATGCAACAACACAATCTCAATAAGTTACATTTTTGTCTTAATTATCTATCAGTTTATGCTTGCTTTTTGTTGTTTAAATGTTGATAAGACTTGGCCTTTAAGTTTTGAATTTTGGCTTAGTTTTATTTGTGATGCCCTGAACTTTTGACAGATGACAACAAAGCAAGGGTTTACAAGCCCCTTTCTTGACTACCAGTCAGAGTATTTGCTAAAAATAACCAGTTTGTATATAAAGCACATAGCTGTCAGTGTAAATTTTGTCATATATTATACTCATTGGTGTGATTTTGGCATCTTCTCGGCCTTGTTTTTGGTCAAAGAACATCTCTTTCAATTTCCTTTTGCTATTAATCTAGATCTGCTTCGCCGTTTGTCAACATCACAAAGCACTGTTTTTTGTGGTAGAATTCAGCTATTTTTGGCAAGTTTGTTTCCCCTATCAGAAAAGTCAGGTAAGGATTGTACTCCCTAGAACTTTCGCAATATTCGTTGATGTAAAAAGTGTTGCAAGAGCCCAATGTAATATTGTAATTAATGTTATTGTTATGTATTTATTTTATGTTAATATCTAACACCTTGCATGAGTGGTTGTACTTCTTTCAGTTAAGGCTACAAGAACTGTTAGGCTGAATCTCTTGCTTTGCAGAGAGGTAAACAGTTGTGCAGCCTCCTTCAGCACTTTGCATTGGTCTCATACAGGGTTGTTAAGCAGTTCGTCTTATTAGAGAGTCATCAAATAACAAAACAAAATTAATCGGTTAATAAAAACAATTAAATTAACAGTGTTTAATAATAATTACTGACTCAAAAGTTAACGAGTCCACTTGTCTCCTTTACCAAATTGAAGTGATTCATTTCATGCAGGCCCCCAGGTTCAAATTTTGAAAAATAATGTGATTCGATGATCGATTAGATCCACTTAATTGCAACATCTTTGGTTACTCTTGCAAATGACTGTTGATAATAAGTTTACAAAGGAAGAGTTATAAGATACTAGAAAATAGTGATTTTATTTCTTAAGTTAGATGTAATCCCACCTGAAAATAGCCATTTGTGAATTTATGATGCAAACTAATTGTTTGCAACTTTCTTGTTTGACCAGGTATTTTGTTTCACTGCATTCAAAACAAGAGGTTGACCTATGTACAGTACAAGCTTTTGGTTGTGCAGTCTGAATGATGTAGAATAAATAGAGGATATTTCATAGCTTTTTTAGAAAACATTACACTTACTATTCTTCTAATTCTCATTCAATGCAGGGCTCAATCTAATGAGTCAGTTTAATCTAGAGAATGTCACTACTTACACACAGAAAACTTCAGAGGATCAGGTGCGGAATATCTTGATAATAATATAACACTGTCTCAAGATTTTTTAACATGACATTCAAGATTATTGTTTGTGTATTATAAGAATTTAAAAGTTTTAGCTCCCTCCCGCAAATAGCTCAGGCTAGTCTACAGTTGGGGGGAGTTTGAAGTCATAACAAAAAAAAATAAAGAAAACAGAAAAATGAAAGCTGAAAAAAAAACAGAAAACAAAAAGAAATTAAAGGCTTTTCGAGTCACTTCGTGGATGAATATAAGCTTTACAACAGAATTATTGATACTCTTGGTGGTGATTGACACTCAATAGGAGATTCAAGAGGTATTTTTATTCTCTGTCTGCCTCTAATACTTGATTATAGTGAAGAACGACACGGAGTAGGCCATGTCAAATGAACCTATAGCTGGCAACTTATAAACAAAACAACCAGCAAACTGGGAAATAAAACAGGGGAAAAATACATATCCAACAGTATGTCTTGACAGGACGTATGAAAACAAACAGCAGCAACGTTGACAGTTTTTAAAAGCGACTTATGTTAAGTTCAAAATTTGAAAAGTTTGCTCGCGTACGAAATTTGTGCCATTTCAAATAATCAAATTATCATTTAAGAGTGTGTTTAAGTTATCAGCTTTAAAATTAAACAGTTTTAAAAGGTCAAGAGTTGGATCTCGGGTTGGGAACAAAAACAACTCCTTTTCTGTATTCACCTCACTCCTTAATGACATCGTTCACTGACATCATCCATGAGGTAAAGAAGAAAAAGAAAAAAAAGATCAGATCAAATGATATTGAAAATTTTTTAGGACAGGTTACTTAACTCCATCTGCAGTGCATATTATGTAGTATGCATTTTGTATAATAATGCGTTAATCTTTCTATCAAAGTGATATGACTAAGTTCCTGGTTGAGAATAATCTAGACAAATTATGATGATCCACTTTCTGCAGTTTATAATGGGTTTGACAATGGATCAATCTTCCAGTACTGTAAAAACAACCTGTTTAACATCCCGAGGTAATTATTGATTTTGGCCCTCTGTTATAGGATAAGGAAAGCAATGTCAGCGAACACGGTACCATGGAAATTGGTGAGAGGGAAGCTGGCGAAATTGCTGGAGGGTGAGTTATTTTGTCGCAGGATCTCATATAATCATGTCATATGTAAAAGTATCACGTCTCCTTACATTACACGAAAAAGTCATTGTGTAATGAGACAGAATTAGAATCGGTCAAGCAATGTGAGCTCCTGAAGTTCAAAAGAGAAACTCTCCTGTTCGAATTACTCATCCTGTGCAGTCTCGTAGAATCCTGTATCGGTCGTCACAGGACTTTTTTTGCACTGCTTAAACTATGGGATACTTTGACGGAATCAACAAGCAGGATGGTTTTGTAACCACGTTATAGTAGCTCTGGATGATACTGCAGTTTGGAGAGTTTATCAACATAACATTTTTTCGTTGTCGTTAATAAAGCTAAAAAAAGACAAACCAAATGAAGTAAAAAAAGCAGCAGTAGAAAAAAGAGAAGATTTACAACAAGATTGCAATAAGGAGCGGAAATTTAAGAATGATAAGCTGAAACGCTATCTAGGCAGAAGGAAAATGAAGAAGAACTAAATTTTAAAGACACCTTAACGCTGCTGGTAATCAGCTTGGAAAGAGATGGTTCAAAGTTTTGAATGTCTAATAAGTACATAAAGTGTTAGATTATACAGCACTCTTTTGCTGTTTCATTGTACACTCTGTACCTCATTCGTTTTGTATGAGTTTAAATAACCAGGTAGTGTTGTGCTTGGTTCGGAAAATCATTCATGTGGTCTCATTAATTTTCACATGTCTTTGTTTCATGTTAAAGTTTTATGAACTCTGGAGTGATATCTGCAAACAAAATGGGTTTTTTTTGTCGCAAAACGTGTATTTTTCTTTATTTATATTATTGCTTTTTCCTTGAAAGGGTGCCGATAGATTACAACCTTTACAAAAAATTCTGGGCCCTGCAAGACTTTTTTAGAAATCCAGCACAATGCTACACTCCGAAAAGATGGAAGACCTTCGCTGAGGTATGTTGTTTACATTTTGATTCAAACAGTAAGCCTTAGAAATGTATAAATCATGAATTTTCGCAATAATTTTGTGCAATGTTTTACAATATTTTACACGTTTACATTAAAAATTTGTCCGAAATATAAAAAAATAAGATAAATAACAGTACAAAACTAATGGTGGTTCAAAAGGTCAGAAGCAGCGGCAGTGAATCTCCTGTCATCGAGATTGTTAATCTTGAGTTTCATGCCTAGTAAGAAGCGGCTGGTTATAAGATCTGAGACTAATGGAGAATTCTTGTTTGATGTGGGATAGATGAATTATATACTCTGGAACGATTCCATTAATAGCTTTGAATAAAAATAATCTTGGGTATCATTGAGACAACGGTCTTTGATGCAACTGGATGTCAGAAAGACCATCATTTTGGATGTCATAGAAACCGTCATCTTGGATGCCACTGGATATAGTCCAGAACAAAATTTTGTCCAGATGCCATAGGAAGGCATAAAGAGACCACTTTCTCGGAATTCATTGAGTGGCCACTATCTTGCATGCCATAGAGTCATCTTGGATGTCATTGGATATCATAGAGAAACCACCATTCTGGTTCAGGTCTTAGAAAAGCAACTGTCTTGTAGAGAGACCACCATTTTGAATGTCATTGTATTCGAGAAATCATTGCCTTGAATGTTGTGGAGAGACCACCATCTTGGATGCTGTCGACCACCATTTTGAATGTCATTGAATTTAATCTTGGATTTAATTTAATCTTGGATTTAATTTAATCTAGGATTTAAAGAATTACAGACATAAATTAATAAAAAAAACAAAACGGTTACTGTTGATCAGCAGGATACCGAAACTGTGTGCAGTTCGGCTCCATTAAATCCTGTACCAATTGTGAAACAATTTAGGAGCCACCCACTACGTGAGCATATTAACTGAACAACCGTTAGTACTTTGACAACTGAAACCGTTATTAACTGTGAATTTGTGGCACACGCCACGTTTCTAACAACAAAACGTGCGAGCGTACAAGATCCAAAAAATAAAATATTAGTGGGCAGAACTAAAACAGTGTTTAATATCAAAAGAAAAATAAATAAGTAAATGAAATAAACAGGATACCAATTGGATAGAAGGTCGAACTTCAGGTATCATGTCAACCCGGGTGACAACCCATCTGGTAGATTGACAACTTGTGTAACATTCAACTACACTAAAATTCAGCATATCGAGTAAAACACAAATTAACATATAATACGTGTTATGACACAGATTTCAAAAGTGCAACATAATAGTTTGTCTATTTTCCTAAATGGAATAATTTACACCAACCATAAAGGTATGCATCAAGGAACTTGCTCAATAATGGCCATCCACCAGCGTAGAAAACCGAGGTAGTTCCTGTAAATTTAAACAATTACAGACATAAACTCATCATACTTCTAAAATAAAAAAAAAACAAAAAAAAAACAGGTGCCCAAACTGTGTGCAGTTTCACAAAGGGAACGTTATATAGATTTCATTGTCATAAAGAGGTCACCTTCTTGAATTTCATTGAAGCAACTATCTTGGATGTTGTAGAGAGGCCATCATCTTGGATGTCATAGCGAGACTAGCATCTTTGATGTCATTGAAGCCACTGTCTTGGATTATATAAAGAGACCAGCACCTTTGATATCATTGAAGCAACTATCTTGAATGTTGTAGAGAAACAACCATCTTGGATGTCATTGAAGCCACTACCTCGGATGTCAAAAAGAGACCACCGTGTTGGATGTTATATAGGTGGATGTTATCCACCGTGTTGGATGTTATAGAGGTGGATGTTATCCACCGTGTTGGATGTTATAGAGGTGGATGTTATCCACCGTGTTGGATGTTATATGTTTAAGAAAAAAACAGTGTTAATATTATGTTTGAATGTTGAAAATAGTTCGGATGATATCACATCCGTTTCCCTGTTTGTGAATGTTTTTACACAAGTAAAGATATGTAGATGTTACCGTGAACAGATCATTAAAAACGTTTTTACTTTTGTCTAAAATGTTTTCTTGTTTCCTGTTTTCTTGTTTTCACTAAAAACTGTCGACAAAATGTTTTTAAAGTAATTACAAAAAAAAATATTCTGAACGTCGTTAACCTTTTTGTCTCTGCCTTTTACCAATTTGGTGACTTGAGCATTCTATGTTTTCTTCAAAATCTCTGTGTCACACATGAGATACACTTGTTCATTTCAGAACACCAATGAAGTGCTGAATGTACTTAGCAGTCACAAACTGGAACACATTACATCGAAAAAGAAAGCCAAGGAAATGCTGAAAGATATAAATTCCAGGTACAAGTACTGTGTAGCCTTTCAACCATTTCAGATACTGGGCATCAATGCAAATTCCTAAAATGTACCCCTGTAGAAACTGTAATTTCAGTAGCCCCTCAGGATCGCTTTAGTTTGTGTTATAAGAGTAAAATTACTGTTCCGAAGGAAATTTCATTGCAGCAACAGCTCGAGTTTAAGTGGAACTTCATCAAAGTTTATATAATACTTTGCAGTATAATTAATTAAGAATGATAGGTCTAAATAAACAGTTATTATCGATTATAACCCACCCAATAATTTTCGTGCAATCTCATTGGATAAAACGCGTCACGTGGTACAAAATTGGAAGTAGG
>JAOBRD020626126.1:0-15434 GCA_027575215.2 Hydrozoanthus sils
AAACATTCCCTTACGAAACTTGAGCCGTTTTCACATTAGAGGACGGGCAAGTCGTCCAGACGAACAAATCGTTTGAGTTTAAAAACGAGACGAACACAGTTCTGGACGAATAAATCGACTGAATTTTTCCATCGAATGTTCGTCTTTTCACACAATTTTTCGCGGACAACTGTCCAACAAACAGTCGAACAAATTGTCCGTGTAGCATTAGGCGAAATTTATCTGCTTGTACTGTGTACGTCGTTCTACGTGTGATGTGAATTCCTGGCGGCCAACACAAAACGACTTTTTCGTTCACTTTAATAATGTGAAAAGGGCTATACTTGTAGTAGAATTAAGCATTGTACGAAGACGAGGAACTTTAGAATCCTTTTATTTGAAATGGGTCAATAATCTGTCTTGGCTACAAATATAAACAAGCTTCGATACAGATACTTTTATTATTACTTCTATGCAGTTATCTAGCGGTTTTTTCCTTTTTTGAAATTGGTTTAATCATTTTTACAACTTGAAGACAGGTACTGAGGTAAGTTTGTTAAAAATACCTCATTGTAAGCAAGGATGATATAAAATAAACTTGTGTTTAGAAAACAATACTGTCATTAAATTAAATTTTCAAAATCCAATTTTAGTCAGCTTTATGATCCACCAAAACTAGTCGGCGTCGTGACAAGAATTCTAGCCAATCTTTATGGCTTGAGAGAAAACATCAGCAAAGTGTCGTTCGATCGGCGTATTTGGCCCAAACATCATTGTCCATTTGCACATTTATCAGGCACGTCATTGGAACTTATAAGATATTTAGTTTTACTTGCCCGTAAATAACGAATTTTCACCTTACAAAACAATTGAAATCCGATCTTTTTGTAATTAATGTCAGAGTACTTAAAACTAGCAAATCAACTTGGATTGCATTTCAAAGCCATTGCTCCTCTTGATTATATCAACCCAACAACACGCAGTCAACATACAACTCTTAACATTATACATAACAAAATAAGACATTTGGTAATGAGAAGATGAGAGTTGATCAAACAAAGGAAAGTACTGAAGATGAAAAGTAAATTCTCCTAAACTTGTTGGACAAAAAGTATTTGCTATAGTTGGGAGAATTCGCCAATAGAACTGGATCTGAAAGTGTTAACAGGTGAGAGTTTTCAATAAGTGTCTGACACTTGAAGGTGTTAAACACTTTTGGCTCATTTGAAAGGTTATGATAGTTATTTTCAACAGTTTTCTCAAAGTTATTAGACGGAGTTGGCCAAGATCCAAGACCCAAGGGTTGTTTTTCAACCACTAAAGAGGAACGATCTTTCTAACCTTATCAAGTTCGCGGTAAACGTCTTCTGTCAGGTCACGCAAATGATTTTTTATCTCTTCCTGTGTTTACAGGTAGGAAGCGTGTACAAAGATATCCTCATTAGAAAAGCTTTAGCTAATTAGACCATGTTAAAAACATCATATATGGTTAGCAAATTTTCCGCACACTTCCTCGCTTCGGAGGCTTTGGAGTAATTTGGATGCTAGCTTCATTCAAAAAAGCTTTGTTCTGTCATTTATGAAATGAAGCCCGTCAGTTAAAAGATTAATACTGATAAACCCATATAACATAGGATAGCCGTGTTTACAATGGCGAAAATATATCAACCTTTGAACACTTAACTTAAACCGCAGGAATTTACCAATAGCTTTGCGCTTCGCATTGGTCTCGTCCAAAAGACTAGTTATTGTTCATTAATTTAATAAATTTTGTGGTTTAGAAGGCTTTTGTTGAAATTTTAATTCTATACGTCAGTTTCCACTTGAACCGCTTCGTGTGACAATCTCGTAGAGGCAGACATGTTTAACGGAGACTGTGAATTACGTTTGAAGCCACGCGATCGCGCCATCATCAGTAGAGAGGCTGGTAAGAATGGACGTCTACTTTTACAGGTAATAGCATGAAGAAGGGTAATTGAATCTTTACGAAACTCACGTGAAACCAAGGAATAGATAAATGGATTAATAGCAGAGTTGGTTGTAACAAACAAGTCCATGATGTTGATAAGGGTAGCCGTGGGTGCGAAGATTAAAGATCGGGCAAGCTGTAAAACTCGCAAAAGATTCAGCGGGAACATTAAGACCGCAAAAGCCATCACTACTGGAGTTAGAATTTTCTTCACCTTGGCATTTTCTCTCAGTTGTCTCAGGGAATCTATGTGTAGGCGTGTTGATTCGTTGCTGTCCCCACGCGAGCGATGGGATTCCCGATGCATACTCCTATGAAATGCACTGCTTTTGCTTACCGTTTTCCACACTTTGTAATATGTCCACGTGATCAGCCCAAGTGGCAGAAAATACGTGAAAAAAAGAAGGCAGGCAATATAAACCCTTTTTTGTATGTCATCAAAATTAAGGTAACAAAGTATTCTTGTCGAATAGCTCTCAAACTTTATGAAAATGTACATTGGTAAAGCAACGAAAACAAACGATCCTATCCAAGAAAGCGCGATGACCACTAAAATCACTCCATGGACACTATGAGAAGAATCTTGTCTCAGTGAGAGCGTACACACGATGTTTAGGTATCGATCAACTGCAATGGCGGCAACCATCCACACCGACGTGCCGTAGAACGTTTCAGTGACTGGATAGACGTAGACACAAGCGATGCGTCCAAAAGGCCATTGAACATCAGTATGGGTATGTGCAAGGACAAATGGCCTCATAAGAACTAGCACACCAAAGTCAGCCAAAGCAAGGTTTAACAAATATATATTGATACCAGATGTTAAGCCCTTCTTCAGGCGGCGAACAACAACCCCACACACAAGCAGGTTCCCTAGAGCACCAAAGAACACGACTACAAGTTTGATGCAAAGCCAGGCAACATCATGCACTCTGGGCAACGATCTTCCAGGAATCAGTGGGGAAGTCGTGCCCCATTCTGTAGAGTTAGAAGCCTCAGTTCTTGTGATACTCATGTCTTGCACTCACCCTTTAGGCTGTAGTTGTTATAACTGAGGGCGGCTAAAAAGCAGGGTCGAAGCTAACACGTCTGTTCTGTTCAAGATCAGACAAAGTTAATCCTTCCTAACCAGGCCTTTTTAATATATGATTCTTGTACTAATTACCTCAGCAAGGCGGAGACGCGCTGTATTATTTTTTATTAACGCCTTCAGGCAAGACTGTTGCACACACTGACCTATTGATAATGTCCACATTAAGTTGAACAAGCAAATATCTGTCTAATTTTACCTTGCAAAAAATGAAAACTTTCTAAATCCGGTTAGATTGAATGGAAATTATCTGGGGTACTTCAGCTTGTGTTCCCTTTTGACTGATACAATTCTATTAATCTGAGTAACAATTTTGCACTTTGCAGTCAAAGACTGAGGTATGTTTTGGTGTGGCAAGTGATAGAATGAAAAATGTGTCACCTTTTAATAAGAACCAAGAGTACATTTATAATTTCTATTTGTTTGAATCAGATGGACAATAACGCCGAACGCAAGCCGATATTCAGGTACGTGGAAGTATACCATGGTGCAATTTAGTCTCCTTGTCTATTAACTTTTTTATTAAAAAACTAAGGGATTAGTTGATCTAGGATCAGGTAGCTGTGAAGACTTAATTTACTACAAAATTTGTAACAACACCGAAGCAAGAAGTGTTTGGACAACTTTAATTAGCTGTACATTTGTAATTGTCAGTGTCAAGCAAAATAAAAGGCCAAAAAAAAGGAGGGAAACCGTGATGGTTTTGACCTTGACAAATTAGAAATTTTGTAACATTCTTTGCTTACAAGCTGATTTACCCGGACCTTTTGGAAGGTACAGTTACAAGAAAATGTTATAACATGCGCCATTATTGTTTTTGTAAAATTCTAATTTCTTATGTTTCAACAAACCTGAAATTGTTTTTTTTTTCAGTAGCGAGAAAAACAAAAAACCAACCAATCCAAAGAACAGAAACATGCTAGATATGGGCAATTCTATACGCCAGTCGCTACGATCATCGAAGTTTGCTATCGCAGTAGGTGACACACTAAACGAATTTGGCGAATTTCGCCAATCGCTTAGTGTGTACCCGGCTTTAACAAATTCTGAAGTTTGTAATTTTGTGAGATTTTATGTCTCAGTAATACAATTTTAAAGCGGAATTTAGAAGGATAGGGTTAAAGGAATGTAGCCTTTAACGCACTGTACCACTGTACATAACAACCTTTTCCTGTTATTTGCCGACAAATTATAGAAGTATGATAAGAACGTGACACTGAAATACAAGTCTGTTCTTAAAATATGAATACTAGAAGATAATTTTGGTTTAACTTTAAGACTTCACACAAACGTTTTCAGCTAAAATTGTAATCTGAAGGTTGGGTCCTGAAGATGGCAGTTTTAGTCGAAAACGTTTGTGTGAAGTTTTATACTATATTTCTATAAAATATTATAATCTTAAACTTTTATTGGCAACTTGATATGTATAAAAAACTGCTCTTTTGTTTTGGTTTTTCTTGCTTGCAAGGTCACTCAAAGATGCGGTTGAAGATTGAAGATCTTGTCAATGACAACACTCCATAGATCAACTGTAACTGATGGTCACAGTTGCGCCAAAGTCCAATGGCAAGATCCCTCCAGCATTTTCCACAGAAGTCAAACCAATTATAGTAACCGATTTATGATAAAGTAAATGAGGCTGAGAAATGGTTAGAAATCAGTTATCTCGGGTCATTCTTAAGGAGATCTCACTCGTGTAGTTAAAATTGTTTATCAAGGTTTGCCCGACATTTCATTTAATCTCAGGGATGTCTCTTGGATCCATAGCGGATAGAATGTTTCAATGATGAAACTATTGCAATCGACTTTAGTTTCCTGGTCTCAAAAAACGTACACTTCAAAGTCGAAAGAATGATTTAAGAGACAGACCTGTTAAGCCTGACTAAGAGATTACAAATCGGAAATCTTTGTTATCTATGAAATAATATCTCTCAGTAAAGTTTCAAGTGTTTACGAACATTTACGTACATTGGCTTCCGAAGAGTAACGTGATCCATTTTTGTTTTGCTTGTAAATAACCGAAAACATTAATTAAGATTAATGAGCTTCCGGGATATGACTTTTACACCTTTCGGCTAAATTGCCTGACTAATCAAAGTCACACTTGACAGGAATTTGGGTTGAGTTTTGGGGAACTTTTCCATAAAATCGAGCTCGAAATAAAAATGAAAGTTGATTGTAAAAGTGTAGTATGTGGCTTGTTGTTCATAATTCCACGGATTAAGTGTTTTAGAAATGCTCTGTTTTCCACTTTAAGGCAAGTCATTGATACATTCTTTTTATTGCATTTAATACTCATTTACATCTATTGGCATTAATTTTCGTTCTCTGTTCTCAAATTCATCTAACTGAACATCTTATAATTGGTCAGTTTAAAAGGATTGAAGCACAGATCTGCCGAAATGGCGGTTAAATACACCTAGCGATATTTTAATGGAATTGTTTCTGTCATTTTTGTTATTTTTGCTTTAGGAACTAACTTGTAACTTAAGTATAAGCTATAAATACATGTATAGTTAAGTTAGGCCTTTTATCTGTTGCCATCACTTACTTTGGGCTTTTCTTTTTAACATTTTACCCCAAGCCAGCTTATCAGTCTCTTTATGGCTCCTTACCGAGCTTATCCTTCCATCCTCACAGCCGGCTTATCAACATTTCCTGGTACTACTCAAATCTTTCAACTAGATCTCAACCAAGTTGGTCAACCTTTAAACTTAACCTTTTCATTCGCATGCACAGAAAAAACTATAAACCTTGGCTGCAAAACCTAAGGCTAGTTGTTGTATTTAGTGTATGAAACTATAAGCAGGTATTTTACAGTTTTGTTTTGTTTTATGACTGATTTTAACTCTGGAGAAATGGGAGAACAGGATCGACTCGAGGTCCCCTTCGAGGTCTGCCATCCGGGACCTACAGTTTAACGTCCTTAACCGAGAAGACGCATTTTTATAGCCGTTTGCAGATGCAGATGTTAAAGCAAAGGCAGCACCTTCTCCTCAGTTATTTTAAGACCCTGAGTGAAGGTCCGGCACCGGGAGTCGAACCCGGGCCTTCCGCATGAAAGACTGGCGCCTTACCAACTGAGCTTACCAGGCGGCGGTTATATATTCCGTTTACTTAAAAATGTAAAATACATAAGATAAGATAACGTGACCAAACGCTTAGCTAAAACAGCTAGTTTACAGGAGTAGTCACAACATTATATATACATATATGCATAACAAAGAAAATTATGATATCTGTCTAAAGTAGTTATGTTAAATATATAGAAAATAATAATAATTATTAAAATTTAAACAATATAGCTATTTTTCAATTAAAAATATATTAACATGTATTAAAACACTACTTGTAGTTGCTGGTCAAATTTACTTTGGATATTTGTTTCTTAAATAGTTTGTTATTACATATTTTTCTATATTCATTTGGTAGTTTGTTCCACAAACTGGCTCCTAGCTTAAACAATATAGCTGTTTGGACTGAAAGAAAAAAGCTACTACAAATCTCATGTTGTTTATGAAGGACAATGTAATTGCGTAGAGACAGACATTAGAGCGAAACAAAGAAATTTCAGCATGCGTATTAATGAACATCAAGACAAAACTAAATTATCAGAACCTGCAAAACATCTTAACCGATTCCTAGAACATTCGTTTACATGGCGTGTTTTAACACTTGCACAACAATGGAGCAAACGGAAGATCGTAGAAGCCTTGTTCATCGCAGCCTATTCGCATGTCACTGAATATTCATTACCTCTCACGTGACCTCACTAGCTATTATATAGAATCTCATTAAATATGCAAGTGTGTCAGTTGGCTAAGTTCGCGAAGGAGAAGAGAAGCCATGAACTCATTAACGCGCCCTACTGTTCCCGAAGGCGAAACATCGAGAGTTTTGTCAAATATGACCCCAACTGCCTCAGAAGCCGGGGCAGCGACGGCCGGATATACTAAAAATTCAGAAGTACCAGCCGGGATGTGTGAAAACTCGGGTTTCTTTTAATACATCGCTTCGTGATTGTCTATTTCAATGTTGTACACTCGTGGTCCATTTCAGTCTATTTTCGTTCGGAATTATAATGTCGTCTTTCTACATTTTTATTTGTGAGGGTGGTCATGTTTCTGTTTAAAATTCTCAGGGGTGAATATTACCGAAGAGGGTAATTTCAGAACCGTTAAGTGGTTTTCTGAAGGGTTAAAAGACTACCGAAGAGGGTAGCCCTGAACCAGTTGAGTGTTTTTTCAGGGAGGTAAGAAACCACCGAAGAGGGTAGTTTCAGAACCAGTTGAGTGGTTTTCTGAAGGGTTAAAAGACTACCGAAGAGGGTAGCCTAGAACCAGTTAAGGAGATTTTTCAGGGAGGTAAAACTACCGAAGAGGGTAGTTTCAGAGTTTTTCAGAACCAGTTGAGGAGTTTTCTGAAAGGTTAAAATGCTACCGAAGAGGATAGCCCTGAACCAGTGGAGTGGTTTCTGAAGGGGAAAAATGTTATCAAAGAGGGTAGCCCTGAACCAGTTGAGTGGTTTCTTCAGGGAGTAAAACCACCGAAGAGGGTAGTTCAGAACTAGCTTGAGTGGTTTCCTGAAGGGGTAAATCCTACCGAGGAGGGTAGTCCTGAACCAAAGGAGTGTTTACATGGGGGTAAAAAAAACTACCAAGGAGAGTAATTCTTGTCGAACAAAATGAGGGTTTACAGGGAAAAAAAATATCCGAAGAGGGTGGTCCTGGACCAGTGGAATGGTTCTCAGGACTGACAGACAGATAGGGGGGGTGAAGTCCACTAATAAGAATAATCCTAGCTAGTCAAGCCAACCGGAAATGTCCAGGGGGGGTGTGATCTACCATTGAGTGGTAGTTGACCTTGTTTTCGTCTCACAAAATGAGGGTTTACCCCCTTTCCGTATAGGACCCTGTGAAAGCTTTGAAGGCTCAAATTGAAGAGTTGAAGAAAATGGAAGACAGAGCGTGGTGGATACAGCAATGGCTGCGTTGTCTCAGAGCATTGCCAAACCAGCCGGGATTTTTGATCCTTATGCAACTTTAGCAGCACTAGAGCACGCTGCAACAACGGAATAACAGAAAAAGGATTCTATTACTCAGAAGATAAACATAGTCTTCCGGCAATGCCGCTTTTAAGTAGGTAGGCCGGAATTACAAGAGATCCTTGTAAAACTGGTGGCAGAAAAAGAGGAGGCAGACTTTATCTCCAAGACTCTGAAAAAGAGCATAATGAATGCGCAGCCAACTCGAGCCCGCGGGGGAAACGGTAGGGCGCGCTCCTTGCCTTACTCAACAAGAGGACGCCACAAGTCAAACTTCTGGGGAAATTGTTTTACTTGTGGCCGTCCAGGTCACGTAGCGCGAGATTGCCCGGTTCGTAAGGCTTAATCTTCTTTCTAACAAAGGAAAATTCGACTGGACTCGGAAACGGAATGGATTTGGAACATTAATTTAACGTTTTTCAATAAAACATGGCACGCTGTATGTTAGTCTTTTTGTTTGTTGACTTTTCGGTTCTTGCCCGCGGGTAAAGAGAGGTGACTCCGCAAGCGTTTTGTCCTCTGGGCATTTCCTTGTTGCCTTCTATGGGGCAATTGGTAGTCATTTTCTCTGAGCTCTTCTTGTTGCAATTGGTTTAAGTAGGTGCGCGCACAGAAAAACTCTCTCTTTTCCCCTTTTCAGCCAAAGATAAAGCGTATTAAGACTGAGGATGATTCCAGTCATATTTTTTCCCAAGTGTGTGCGCGGGCAGAGGATAAACCAAAGGAAAAAAGATGGATAACAATAGACGCAATTCCATGCTCAGAGAAAATGTACTCCGCGAATTGGGTTTTGGAAGAAGTAAAGCGGGTGTGGCAAGGTATGCGCGGAGCGCCTAAGAATATCGCGATAAGGGATCCGGAGACTTTCAGGGCGGGAGAATTATCCCTACACCTGCCTCTGTGGACTCAGGTGCTAAAAAACTTTGACAATAGAGAAACAGCTCTGAGGTGGATACAAAAAAGTGTTTTAATCCGCGAACTTGCATGTCATTACAAGGGACGTTTTAAGGGAATTCTGTATTTCTGTATGACTCTGACCTCCTCCAAAGACGACTTTTAGGAATCATGGTTCCTACGGTGTTTTCACAGTGTTTATAACGGGGTCTATAATAGAACAGATCAGAACGGGGGCGGTCCATGTATGGGAATTGGTCGGGGGCGTATCACCCCCTTGGCTAGTTTTACCGATGACGGTTGAGCCTCAAAAACCCAGGTTATGCCTTGACGCGCGTTTCCTTAATCTATGGATGAGGGACGCGCCTTTTTCTTTGGATCGCTTGAAGTGCCGCGTTTTGTGTACTCGGATTCTTTCATGTCACAGATAGACGACAAATCGGGTTATGATTAGGACTTTTCGATGAGGACTCTAGGCAGCTTTTCGGTTTTCAATGGCAGGGACGGCATTTGGTGAATGCCACCCTCCTGTTTGGGTGGAAAATATCCCCTTTTGTCTACCAGACAATCGGGATGGGAGTAGCTAGTTTTTTCTGTGAGTACGGGTTGGCATGTATGTTATATATAGATGACAGGTTAAATGGAGAAATTTTCACCCCTTCCGGTCTATGGGCGAGACCTCCTCAGCAAAGAGACGACGATTTCAGTTTCCAAGCAACAACAACGGCCCTTCATATTGTGATCCTCGTCCTGGTGCACCTTGGGTTTTTTTTGGGCGTTAAAAAGTGTGTTCTTCAACCGGTGAAACGTCTCACGTATCTAGGTTTGATCCTCGACTCTAATTTGCAATCTTTCCTTTTCCCCGAGGACAAGAAGAAGAAATTTGAATTGTTGAGAAATTCAATTCTGAGTTTTTAGAGCCACGGTACCTGTAAAAGATTTGCAAAGGATGATGGGAAAATGTATTTCTTTCTCCCTGGCTTTCCCCGGGGCGAAGTTTTACATCCGGGAAATCTCAGGGGCAATAAGTAGAGCGGGAAATTCTGACGATGTAGTTAAATTTTCTGCGAGCCTCCGTGAAAAGATTCAATTCTGGAAATTCCTTATCTCTTGGAAGGGCCACATCCCCTGGCGTTCTGAAAGACATGTGGCTTCCTCCTTTCGCTGGGCAGCTGTTATCCACCATGAGACTGGAGACGAGGAAGTCGGAGATTTTTGGGAGGAGCCGTTAGGGGGGGAGCACATTAATGTAAAGGAATTCCGGGCCGTCGAAAGGGCTCAGAAAGTGAGAGACTGTCGTTTTGACTTGCGCACTGATAATCAAACAGTGCTTAATATTTGGATAGGTAGGGGCTCACGCTCTCGGGCCCTAAATATTGTGGCAAAACGCATTTTCAAGTTAGTGACAAACAGAAACATTCAATTGTCAATGTCGTACGTCCCTTCGGACCTCAATGCTGCTGATTCGTTCTCTCGTCAGCTCTCTAAGACAGAATCTATGTTAGCCTTTCGTTGTTGGGAGAGGGTACAGGCAGAGCTTGGAGGGCTTCAGGGTCACAACCTCGATTTGATGGCGTTGGATGTTAACTCCCAATGTGACAAGAAGGGTGTCCGTCTGCGTCACTACACCCCTTACCCGACGCCAGATTCAATTGGCGTCAACGTTTTTACTCAGGATAATTCTGACTGCGATTGTATCCTGGTGCGGGCTTACATTTTCCCGCCCTTTTCTTTAATTTCGCCCCTCCTACGTTTTATCATTAACCAAAGGGCGGTAGTAACTGTAGTAGTTCCTAAGTTCTCTCCCCTGCCGTCCTGGTGGCCATTAATCAATGCTTTAGCAAGTAAAGCCGAACTGTTAGCTTCTGTAGGAGATAATGAAGCACTTCTGGTCCCCATAGTGCACGGTTTTTAACTTGAGACTTTACGATATGAACTTTGGGAATTTCGTGTAGATAGGTATTAAAGTCTCGGGCTGTTTAAGTGACGATAATATATACGTTGGTTTCTCTTTTTCTTGAAAGGCTCTACCCTTGATACCGAGGCTCTTTGTTCCACCGATCGCGTGCCCTCAGTGCCCTGGTCCAAATTATCAGAATTTTTGTTCTGCCAGAGGTTAGGCTATCAACGTTGAGCTAGGGAAAGGCCCGCTTCGGTTGTGACTAGTTTAAAAGGACCTGTCGACATGTCTGTAAAAGAGGCGCGGAGGTTAAGACTTTCAAACCAGAGATCTAACAAGCCTTATGTTAGGCAGAAGTCTGCTTTAGAGTTAGAATTCACGGGATTTTCTTAGAAAACATCCTCCCAAAGAGAAACAACCAGTCCGTACCCCCCAGGATGTGATACGTTTTCTCATCTTGAAAGACTAGTTTGGGAAAATGACTATACATGGAGAAGAGTGTCGCTTTTTTGGTCAGAAAAAGGTGCATGCACTCATGTACATGCCCTAGAAGACTAGCTTATGGGACGGTAGATTCTTTGATTGGCAAATTAAAAGCTATTTTTGCCGAATCGGGAAGATTCCCTGTTACCAGGTTACGGGAATCCGGCTGCTTCTCGAGAGGTTAAGAACTATTTTCTCACGCTGAGAGAAGAACAAGTGCTGTAAAAAGTCTACGGTCTCAAGCTCAACCTTGGTTTTTGAGAGAGCTAAAAGCTATTTCCAATGAAATCCTTAGACGCCTACGCGTCCCGCAAATTTGTCCCTCTGAGATTTTTGTCCTTATGAGGGATCAGGCCTTTTTTAAGATTCAATTTTTCGGTTGGGATAAAGCGGGAGATTTAACAAAACTGAGATCGTCAGATCTGCTTTATTTACCAAACAAGGAAGGGTTTCTCTTTAACCATTCGCTCACAAAATCATTAAGGGATGGCACCTCTAATTTGTTCGCACTTAAACGATTCACACAAGATAGTTCGGTTTGCCCGATTGTAGCTACCGAAAGCTATATAGCCTTTTGTGAGGCCTTGGGCATTCCGTAAAGGAGGGCTCTTTTTTTTCGTCCTTTGTAAACAGCAAAGGAGGTGGCGAATGTCCCTTTTAGCTCCAAGGCCGCACAGGCGCGGCTGTCTTTCTATGCGAAGAAACTACCGGACGTTTTCACTAACAAGCAATGTACATTGCATGGCCTTAAGGAGTGGGTGTGCGATCTCCCTTGCTGTACGCGGGATTAATTTGTCGGCTATAATGGACCATATAGGTTGGAAGTGCACTTCTACTGCACAACATTATATTAAATTCAACCGGGTAATTAGTCAGAACAGCCCGGCTGACGTGTTAGCCAGGCTAACGCCAGAGATGACTGATCAATATAGGGGGTGTAATAATTTATTAGATTTTCAAAAAGGTTTCCCTAAAAAAAAACCGGGTGGTTTGAAATTGAAATAGTTGAATAAGGGTTGGGATGAGCCTTGAATGAGGTATCCCTCACTGAACCACGCCAACCCATAAACAAAGCAATTCTTAGCGCCTGACCAAAATCTAATGACGTGTAATTCACAGGGAAAATTGGGCAAAAGAAAAGGGGCGGCCAACAAACAGCGTGAGGAGAGATACGGAGACAAAAATTAAGACTCTAGTGAAATTGATCTAACTCTAAAGCCTGTTTTGCTTGTCAGAAGTTATCTACCGTGAAATACATTAACAGTTGAAAGTACATGTCGCCGAGGTCATGCGGTATGACTGTTTGCCCCGCTTCAAGGCTTAATCAATTAGCAAGACTTATTGTAAGTTCCAATTTCGTCTGATAAATGTGAAACATTTTTGAGATTATCAAGCAAAATGTTTCCCAAATAGCTTTATTGACTCTTCAAAGGGAAATTAATTCCCAAAGTGGAGCCAAAAAGCATTGTAGCCTTACCAACCTAGGCACGTTTTTTAAAACAGCTATTTACACTGAAGTACATTTACATTCATTTAGAAATAACGAAAAAGGGTTTGATAAAGTAAGACAGACTTCTAAAAATGAGAATCAAGCTTGAGCGAAAACTAGAGAGATCCTAGTACAGTAAACTTAGATATTACAAAAAGTAGAATTTCAAATGAAAAAACCACCCTTACTCAACTCCACGGCTTGGCCAGGGCCTACACGCATGCGCAAAACCGGCTTCACCCGAGCAACTACAATGTAAGTAAACAGGAGTAACCGTGGACAGCTGTTTCGTCCTATTAGGACTCATCAGCACGGTACAGCTTTTCAGCTACAAGCAAAGAGCTGTAAGGGCGAGTTCAGAGAACTGCTTTAAGGCTGATATAGATATTACCAATGCGACATATATGTTTGAAGCTTCGTTGAGTTTAATAACCAAGAAAAATTGCAGATAAACTAATTGCGGGGCTTATGTTTTAACAACATAAAGAATTAACTATAATCCAGGCTAATTAGCCCATTCAGACCCAGTTGTATTGTTAAATTCTCTCAATTAGAGCACATAATTTTCATTGAACAACTTTGGGAGAGTTTTACTTTTCGTCTTTAGTATTTGACTTTCTCTGATTAATTCTCATTTTCTTATTAACAAATTTCTTGTTTTGTATATGTAATGTAAGGAGAAGTTGGATGCTGATAATCAACTGAGAATAAAAGTATAATACTCTTAAAGGCGAAACGCTAGCATGTATTATTGTAATATATGCAAATAAGTATGCAGTGCGTCAAGAGTCCCACAATGATTTATAAAGTTTATTTTGTTTGTGCAAAACAAACAGTAATTCTAATTGTTTAATAAACTTTATTGAGAACGTTTCTAGGACCGATCAAAAAATATCCTTGGTATAAAACATCTTGGAACCTTTGTGACACAGTGGAATTGAGCTGTAATAGGTGTTAAACCCAAATGCATAGAAAAGCGAGTTCGTTTGTTCTGCAAATTGAAAAAGTGCATCCAAGGGGGAATAATTATACTAATCACTCAGGAGTTGAACAATACTACTGATTTAAACTTCTTCAACTCAAACTGAAGGCTTTGTTACTTTTTAATGGCGTTTGTCTCTGACTTGGCGTTTTTTCATTCTTACAACAGAGAGGAAAAACATTTTCGGAGTTGCACCTTTCTTTATAAGGATTTCGTCTGGAAAAGGGAGAGAAAACCGAAGAAGTGGAGGCCCTTACACTTCACTGAGACAGTCCATACTTAGTGCATAACAAATAGAAAGATACTTGTTTGTATAATGGAACATAACAAATAGCAGTGGAATGGCTGGGGTTAGATTCACGGCAAATATTATGCAGAGTCGCTAATGGAAACGGTTTTTTTGGATTACACTAAGCCACAATGACGGCCATTATCACAAGAATTATGTAAAGTTTTCAAAACTTGAAACAAGCTGTTTAAATAGGTTTGTTTACGTGAAGTTTGACCAAGATACCATGGCTTACCATTAGTTTACAGTGCTTTCATTTAATATCAAGTGTTCTTAGCATATCACCGACAAGAAAAGATTGAAGTGAACATTTTGGACGTCCCAAGTTTGAATTCTATTGCGAAATTTCCTTGCGACTGTGAATTGGGGTTGTCTCCGTCACCGCGCCATTTTCTCCAGACAAGCAAAACAGGGTTTTGGCAGTAAGAATCGCTTCATGTCAGAATTGGGTTCTTAATTGTGGAAGGCGGCAGTAAGCTTTTTGTCCTGGACTAGTGGAAAGAGTTTTCTCGCCATTGTAGCTTCAAGCCATATCTTATTTTCGTGTACTTTTATCAACTTTGTACTTACAACTTCACATTACGCGGTCGTTGGCTTGCGCGCTTTGTTCATTCAAACCACATCTCAATTGATTCTCCTCTGAAATGTCTTCAAACTTTCAACGCTTGTGAACAATCAATGATTGCACCACGATCGAAGTCATGTCCTCCGGTGTTCCATGGGCCACCACAGTCAACCAAATCTGATGCAGCATCGAGATTACAACTGCGGCAGCTTTTGAGCGTGATTCAAAGTAAAACATGTCGTCGCAACATGGACATCATGGCAAAAAAGTCATCTGCCAGGTAAAAATTAAGTAATATGAAATTACCCCCCAATATGCAACGAGATGTTTTGACTGAAAAGTCCCGGAGTTGGCCTCAACACTCCGAGGGCCCAAACTGCACTATTTCTACCGCCAGCTAGACCAGGGCTTAAGAACCGAAAGCACGCATAGAACATTGTACCATGGCAGATCATTGTGTAAGGCTCATTAATGACTAGCTCTTAGATGTTCATAAATGTAGCTTTAAAAAGTTGTTTGTTGAAAAAAGTTGTTTTGAAAAGAGCAAAAAGAACTTATGTCTTCTTACGAACTATATAACTAGATGTATACTTTTTCTACAAACATTTTATTACTATTTTTCCATTATTAGAGTATATACTAGTGTATGGACATTGAGTGCTGCCGTAGTCATGAAGTTTATCATTAACATAAATTAATATTTGTAATAGTAGTTGCGATTTCATAATCCAAAACTCTGAATCTGTGAAC
>JAOBRD020626234.1:0-15433 GCA_027575215.2 Hydrozoanthus sils
ACCACTAGTAGAGTTTGACTAAAACAGTTAGACTACTCGTTCTCATTTTCTCTCGGCATTGATAGAAAATTCGAACTTGTAGTCTAACTGTTAAATAGAATGACGAGGGCGAAACCCGAGTCATTCTATTAATTGGCGATAAAAGTTAAAAGCAAGTATTCTAATTGTTTCAGTAGAAGTCTCTCGAGAATAAACAACTAGAAGCTTCAAGTTGTCTTCAGAAACGGCTGAAAATTAGGATGTGTTAACGCCATAAATAACATGCCCGGTACCCGGTAGCGAATCAGATTACAGCGTTTGCTATGGATAGTGACTAGATTTCTGTTGATGAGCGTTAGACAGCGAGAAAGGAAATACTGGAATTTTTAGACGAAAAACTATGGCGGATTTTCTAAACACTTGTTTTTATCGGCTTGAATTTGAAGGTAGTATACTTTTTGGTTTCCACTAAGACAATTAGACTGCCTGTCGTTTTTTACGAATGTAACCAGTACGCACCCATCCCCCTCCCCCTAGAGCTCTAGTTTTACTGATTTTTGCTAACCGGGAGACACATTGTGTAAGGTTGGGCAAAGGTATATTATTTGTTTCTTTTTTTTCATGTCCAATCAAAGACGATTTTTCTAAATAACAACTGACTCAGAAAACTGTAATTGTCAAATGTAACATTTGCTCTACTTTCAAGAACAACGCAATTTTTTTTGTATGATGTTAGGACAAAGCGGCAAAACCTTAGAACAAATTATTTATATATAATTTTTCAATTAATTATCGAAAGTGTTAAGTATCTGTCATGATAGCTAATGAGCAGCTAAATCTTGCAACTCCGTTCCCAAAAACTTTATATAACCTCACAGATGACGTTTAAATTATTTATCAGCATGCTAGTTTTCTATTTAATTCACTTCAGTTTGTAATCGATTTTGATATGTTTTCCTGTACTGTAGTTTTCTCCTAAAAGAATATGAGGAAAAAAATTCAGATTTGAGTATGTGTATGTCGTGAATAGTTAGACCCTGTATACATCAAACTCGCGCCCCATGTAAGTGCATCCAAAGCACTACTGGATGTCAGATCCCTACTCTCTGGATGCCGGATGCTTAGACCGTAGATTCCGCGGATGCTGGATGCAGCTAGTTTGTAAATGCCGGATGTCTTGCCAGTCGATGCCGGATCCCGATCGCTCTGATGTTCTGTATGTTGGATAACTTGCCAGTGGATGCCGGATCCCGATCCCTCTGATGTTCTGGATGTTGGATAACTTGGCAGTGGATGCCGGATCCCGATTGCTCTGATGTTCTGGATGCTAGATGTCTTGCCAGTGGATGTCGGATCTCGATTGCTCTGGTGCTCTGTATGTTGGATGCCAGAGCTAAAAAAATTGTGGATGCTGGATGCAGCTTGTTTCTAAATGCTGGATTCCTTGCCAGTGGGATGTCGTATCCCGATTGATCTGTTGCTCTGGATGTTGGATGCCAGAGCTAAAAAAATGTGAATGCTGGATACGCTTATGTGGGGCGAATCAATCATCATTTTGTGATACCTTTTTGCTAACTGTATGATACTTTGCTATTCAATGTATTTTTACTGTCCAGGGAGGGCTAAAAGGTACTGTGACCAAACTGACGGGTGGCAGAAACCAGTACTTTTGGAGTGCACTTCAAATTCTTTTGGGAATCTTAGAAGAAAGGTTGGTTCTCTATAACTTTAGTTAACACGAGATAAGTTTCACTGGAAGTCAAAAATCCCCTCGTATGCTCCGAGGTATGAGTTTACAGTTTCTGGATGATTTAACAACCAACGGATTTTTTTGTGATACATTCAACAGCTTTGAACTTCCCTTCATTAAACGTAACCTTTTTTTGCTTATCTTTTGAAAATAAAGCTCCCAATTTGCCAAACGCGCGCTGAAATTTATTCGTTTATCCATGTAAAATTTGGTATAAAGTTATCATTTGAAGGGTAACTTTTGTAGACAAATTCAACAATAAACCCTGGATAAATCAGATGATGTGCTACTACATTTTCTCAACTGGAACAAATGGTTTTTTTTTTGCATTACTAGTCAAGAGAATTTGCTTTTCAGCCTCAGCAACTTGCTATGTTTGATGAATTTCCATTTTCTTTGTATCAATTTTTGAATTTTGTATGAGTATAGTAAGGAGAAGTTAGCTATTGATAAACTGGGCGGGGTCGAATGGGTTCAGAGTTCTATACTTGACCTCTGGACCTCTGCCCTACCCTCGTAAGTGCGAAGTCACCTTGGAAGGAGGTTAAAACCGTTAACGGCATATTTTAAAGAATTGGAGGATTGAGTTTTTGAAGTCTGATTAAATTATTGACTGTGAAATGAGTGGCCAACTTGATATGACCCATTGATTGGTTTCAGGTTGAGAAGTTGTTCAAAGGGAGTCCCGACTGGAGCGCAGAGTTCGCCATGGAACTAGCGAGGAAGCTCGACCTTGCCATCACCTTGGCACCAAGACTGTACACAAATGACATCAAAATAGCACAGAACGTCCTCACCAAACTCTTTGACTACGAGAGTCAACAGAACTCGACCAACCTAGTATCTGCTTCAGAACACAAGTTTTCTGAGGTACGTTCGGTTAGACTTAATACCGTTATACAGACCTTGTGTTTGTGGGATCTGGCTGGTGATGTAATATGGAGCAGTACTGCACGTGCGTGCTATGATATAGAGACAGCCAGTAAAATGGAACTAAGGCTTCACAGATGAGAAGGAACTAAAGCCGGTATACTGGACCGAGTTAGCTGTCCACGGCTGCTAACACACTGAGGCTTAAACTATTAAATTAGGGTGCAGTACAGGCTTTAGTTCATTCTGACCCGTGAGATCTCTGTATCCTTACAGGGTTCGTACAGGTCATGGAAAACCTGGAAAATCATGGAATTTTAGAATTTGATTTTCCAGGCCTGGAAAGTCATAGAATTTTAGGATTTGATTTTCCAGGTCTGGAAAGTCATGGAATTTTAGAATTTGATTTTCCAGGCCTGGAAAGTCATGGAATTTTAGAATTTGATTTTCCAGGTCTGGAAAGTCATGGAATTTTAGAATTTGATTTTCCAGGCCTGGAAAGTCATGGAAATTTGATTAGGGTCATGGAGAGTCATCGAAATTTGGCAGAACTTAGATTAGTAACAACGTATAGAAAAAAATGTAACCAATCCTTTTATTAATATTTGGACAAAAATACACGCCTATTTGCTGAATAATCAATGATTTCCCCGAAGAAAGACTCGGGGAGGTGCAGTGCGGTAAAACCGTGCGAGAGTTAAATCATTTTTATTCCTAGAGTCAGTGAACTTCGTAATGCTTCTGTGTCTAAAACTAAACATCCCTTTCTTCACTTTGTTTTGCTTGCACAGTTGTGCTAAGAAAAGGGGAAATGAAACTACTTTTGATGTATTGAGGGAAAAAATAACAATGCTAGGTCGTGGAAAATCGAGAAAAATCATGGAAATAGTCATGAAATTTCAGAAAGTCAAAAGAGTACGAATCCTGCCTTAGCACGCATTATCAACGCTGCTGTACTGTTATACAGGTGACTTGCCATCATCAAGATGGTATAATACCCAAACAGTGACATTAGATGTAGTCATATCTGTTAATGGATATTTGTCTTCAACCTCTCGTTTTAGATCCTTCTGCAAATTACCAGTATGCTTTTCAGTTCAAGCAATAAAGAAACTTGGACTGTTATTCAAGAGGTAAATGTTTCGAATAGTTGTCTTCTCAAAGTCATCTTGTCTTTACTAGAAACTGGAATGGAGCGAAAGTTCGCTTGGCCGTTATAACAGCAGAAATTGCTTTTTGGACCAGGAACTGGTCCCCAGACGCTGCTAATCTTGTTGTTGTTGTTGTTGTTGTTGTTTAGGGGCGACGTTTTTTGAAAAAACCCTAAGGCTCCGTCAGTTCGCATCATATCGCAACGAAACTTCCCACAACGACCCTGAGGGATATTCCCCATCGATTGACGGAGTTAGATTTTAGATTTCTTGATTTTTAGAGAATTTACGAGCAATTTTAGATTTGCGCGGTACACATATTCAAAATTAAATGGATAGCCGAAGAGGACTAAAAGAACTAAAGCTCCTTCAGTTCGCATCATATCGCGATAAAACTTTCCACAACGACCCTAAGGGATATTCCCCAGCGATTGACGGAGTTAGATTTTTTATGTCTGGATTTCTAGAGAATTTTACGAGCAATTTTAGATTTGCGCCGTACACGCTGCGATTCACAGTATTGAAACTTATACGCATAGCCGAAGCCGACAAAAAGAACTAAAGCTCCATCAGTTCGCATCATATCGCGGTAAAACTTCCCACAACGACCCTAAGGGATATTCTACATCAAGTGACGGAGTTGGATTTTTTATGGTTGGATTTCTAGAGAATTTACGAGCAATTTTAGATAACGCCGTACACATTGGAATTCACAATATTCAAATTAATATGCATAGCCGCGAGGCCAACTATTAAAAAGAACTAAAGCTCCGTCAGTCCGCAACAGATCGCAATAAATATTTCACAGTGGTAATAAGCAGAAATCTCTATTGACTGACTGAGTTAGACTTTTATTTTTGATTCTTTAGGGACTCTACGAGCATTTCTTGATTGTACCGTACAACACAAATCTTTTCTTATTAATATTCATTGGAGAAATCAAGTTAAAACATTGTTATGTGTTATCTTTGTTTTCAACAATAATGACTAATGCGGTCGTGATCCACTGACTTGAGCTACTTTAACAACTAAATAAAGTACACAATTTTGCGTCAGACATGATGACTGCACATGGAGTATATAGAAAATATCGCAACAGCAGTAATATGTAGGACGGTCGACGAAATAAGAACCAGGGTACAGTGTTTGGGAGCGAGAATCAAATGTAAATTAAAAGCCGTCAAGTAAAATGTATGCGCGAGGAAATAACCAAAGTACAGGGTGTATAGATTTCAAATTAAAGTAGCCTTTGTTGTTACCCATGACACAAAATAAGTAAACGAAACTGTCTTTGAAGAGTAATTCTAGTTTTCCATTACACTCTGTAAATATACTGTGATGTACCAGTTCCTGGTCCTGTAGTACGGTCGTACTTGTTTGTCTTACTAGTACTCTTGCAAAAATTCTACCCTCTACTCGTTTAATTAAGGTTTGTATGTTTTTACAAATTCTGTATGTGTTGCCAAGAACTGCAATAAAAGACGCTTTTGCGTCTCTAGCTTTCTGATTGGTTCACTCAGTCTCGGTTATCAGTTCTTTTACCGATTTGACCATATATGGAAACTGACTGTGTAGTGAACATTGCAAAGCTGAAATATGGTTCGCTGGCATTTTCAAGTGTTGATAAGTTTGGAAAAATCCTGAAATTTAATACAGTAATTAATCTATTCGTGCTTGTTGGATATTGGATCGTTTGTAGCACCTTTCTTTGGCTATGTACCATCTCATATGAAATTGTTTTAAGCCCTCGGGATAGTTATCAAAATGTTTAACTTATACCCATATGCATCCCCCATAGTTCCGTAAACAGCAGAAGACAATCTTTTACACCTTGCAATCGAGTAATTTTTGTTCAGATTTGTTTGTCAGGCCGATGATTTGAGATAGCGGTAGAATTTACCGTTTTACCAATTTCTTGTTTTGTAGAACTCCGCTGGAACTGCCGAACTGTTACAGAAGATGGAAGACTTCTGCGAAACACTAGCTTACAACATCGCTCATCTAAAGAGGGCGCGTGTGAGACGAAACACTGGCAGTAGCAGCATTATACCTCCTTACATTATAGTCACTGATAATATAGGTGGGTTGTTATTCTGAACCTCTTACATTTTTAAAAAGATATATAGATATGAGCTTTACCTGACTTGTTCTAGTTGACTCAGCTCTATAAATGATTACCAAGTTCTGTGGGGGGTTACCTGCGATGGATTAGTGTCCTGTCGAGGGGAAATCAAAGACTTTCGTCTCCTTAACACTACGGAAACCTGCCTGAGATAAGCGCCGACCTAATTGGGCGCTTGGCACGAGAAAGAGTTTACCTTTTAGATTATTTTAAAAGAAATAAATATTGATCGTTCCTTTTTGAAAATCAAATTGGTTAGTCGATTAAACGGTGGTTAACTGATGCGTAGATACGAGCAAGAGTAAATCTAAAAAAGTTTTCATTGTTTCTCGTTGCTTCACAGTGATGGAACTTCAAGCTTTGAGCATGAGAAACTTTAAAGGACGTGTTTTTCCCGAGAATGAGGACAGTTTCGCTGCTTACACACACTCACCAACATGGAAGAACGTCACCATCAAAGTCCAACTCCCCGCCAGCCTCTTTAGGACTCCAGGACATTCAGGTTTAAATGCTCTTCTTTCTCAACAGTATTGAACTATTATCATAATCATTATCACTATATTAATCATTGTTATAATCACAATCATAATCCTAATCCTAATCATAATAATCGTATTTATAATCCACAATCATAATCACTATCACAATTCTAGATAAATCATTGTCACAATCATAATCAAAATCACAATCATAACTATAATCATAATCAAAATCGTAATCAAAAGCACAATTATAATCATAATCACTGTCATAATCATAATAAAATCACAATCATGATCATAGTCACAATCATATCACGATCATAATCGCAATCACAATCCCAATCATAGTAATAGTCATTATCACAATCATAATCAAGGTTTCACGATCTTACTCATGATAATCGTAGTAACAATCATAATCATAACCATAATCACAATCCCAGTCGTAATCACAATCGTTATCATAACCATAATCATAATTACAGTCACAAGCATAACCATAATCACAATCATAACTATAATCACAATCGCAATCTTAATCGTAATCACAACCACAATCATAATCACAATCACATCCATAACCATAACCATAATCACAATCATAACCATAATTATAATCATAATGACAAACATAACCATCACCATAACAACCATAATCGCAATCACAATCGTAATCACAATCAAAATCATAATTACAATCATGATCATAATCACAATCACAGTCACAATCCCGATCATAATCGAAATCACAATCTGAATCTTAATCACAATCATAGTCACAATCACAATCCCGATCATATTCATGATCATCACAATCGTAATCAAGATTTCACATACATAATCATAATATGCATAGTTATAATCACAATCACACTCACAATCAGTATTTGATGCTTGCGTTTTTTTTGTTCCAGTGTCGGAAGAAAACGCAGCCATTGGTTATATGCTGTTTAAAAATGTTGGAGAATTGCTTCCCAAATCATTTGATACAAAGAAGACGTAAGTGAAAACTATTATTCTTGTTGCCACAAGCTTCTTTTTCTCAGAAGAAAAAACTTTTGAGCCCCTAACGGAATCGAACCCATGACCCTCTGATTACGGTAAGAAAGAAGTTGATTCTTCTGAGAAGAAGAAGCTTGTGACAACAAGAACAAAAGTTCCACAGTATTTGTCCAAGCTGATTATGTTTCACATCATCATTTAAAACTAGTTTTAGAACCTTCAAGGTAAGTGTGCGAAAAAGGTGAAATTGTGTCGTATCTAAGACTCCATTTACACTAGCACGAGCTATCTCGGAGTATTCCCAGATTATTCGGCTACTTGCATTCACTCCCGAAATTCGTATGCGTTCACACTACAAATTGTAGATAACTCGAGTGATTCGGGAGTAGAGTTCGAGATAGTTGGAGTAACATTTAGATTGGGTCTATAACAGGAACATTGATGGAACGCTTATGCTTGCTATTAACAGGACAACCTCATATCGTGTGGATGTGAACTCCGACATTATTGCCGTCAATGTGCCAGGCATGAATGGCGTCACTCTTACCGAGCCAATCACAATTTCCTTCGTGAATCTTCAGGTACTGTGTTTCCTACTCGCGTTATGACCATGCTGTCCCTATACAACTACCATTGCCGTCGTTCAAATTGTATGATTTGTGATTAGTTTCTTTTGGTGAAAGCAAGGCGACCACCTTATCGGCATCTTCTATTGTTAGCTCCGTTATGCATAGCACAAGCAACAGCAGAACCCAAAATATAGTGAATAGTAATTTAGATCAGAAGGGACAAAATTCCTGTTTTTGTTTAGCTTTACGAATCCCTGTTACAGCTAGTAGTTTTAGCATGAATCTAGCACGTGTAATGGAGAATCGCTCAGACTTTGAGAAAAAATCCGGTATATTAAGTGGTTTTAGTCTAAACCTAATAGGAACATTAAGATTTTCTGAGATGATCTAAAAGCTTCAAACCTGGAACACAGTTATTGGTTGTAATTCAGATACACTAAAACTGTGAGAGATAATAGACTTCAAAGCTGGAAAGCAAAGTACTGGTTGTGTTCAGAAACACTCGAATTCTTAAGAAACTATTTATATATATAATATAGGCCTCAAACTTGGAGCATTAAGTACTTAATGTGTTCAGAAACTCTCAGACTTGTTGAAATGTTACCATTAATTTATGACCACCTACTCTGCAGAAAAACCGATCAGACACTCGTTGCGTCTTCTGGAATTACTCTGCACCGTAAGTAATACTCTTGTTTAACATTAAGGCAGCTATAGTCGCTAGTTAAAGAAATCATAGATTCTTTTCATGCCCCATACCATTTGCGAAACAGCCTACTACTGTGGTAGAAATTTAGGCATGGCATCTTTACCGCCTTCGCAAGCTGGAGAAATTTTAAAACCGATTTAGAAGATAAAGTTTCAGTTATTTCAATACCTACATCTCATTAAGTATTAGGATACGAGCTCGCAATTTCTACCAATCGCCGATAGAAATTAAGAGCTCAAGTATTCTAATTGTTTTAGTTGAAATCACTGAAGAATGAATAACAGAACTGCAATAATTTTTAATATTTTTAAAGTTTTAATTTCTTCAAACGATTAATGGTTTTCGCAGACAGGTGCTCTCGGCAGACTGTCGAGTAAAATTAATGCTTCGAGTATATTTTTTACCTTCGAAATATTTTGCACTATTTTTTGTTGCTTGTCTGGAATTGTTTTGTCAATTAGAAGATTCAATTCGTCATCAGAAACAACTGCAAAATCGGTGTAGACGGCGTACGATTGCCGATCAGATTACAGCATTTGCGATAGATAGTGACTAGATTTCTACTAATTATCATTAGATTGATAGTATTGCGTTAGAAACACTACGTAACTAATTGGCACACTTGCAAGTCATTAGCTGATAAGTCAGGTATGAATCAGTTCTTTGTTACCAAGCAATTAAGTGTGTTTGCTGACACTCAGGGCCGAGTTGTTCAAAATTGATTAGCAGGTAATCCTGGGTTAACCATAGCAAAACCTATTGATGGTCATGGCAATTAACCTTGGATTAAAGCTAATCGTCTTTTGAACAACTCGGCCCAGGTTGTTTGTTAAGACGCCGGTCACACGACACAACTGTACAAAGCATACTTTTACTTTTCTGTAAAGCTTTTTACATATAGGGGAAAATGTTGGTAAATGTAGTAAAAATAATAGTGATCTATTATGTAGTACTGATCTTTGGCTTGGTTGCAGTGGGTCGCTGGGAGGTGGTTGGTCAACTGATGGTTGCATAACAGAGTCCGCTAACGGTTCACTGTCCACGTGTTTGTCTTATCACCTGACACCATTTGCTGTTCTGTCAGACCTTAAGTTAGAGGTAAAGAGGCCTACGAGTTATTATCGGATACTTTCGTAATCTAATTGAAAAGCTAGTTGATAAATCTGAAAAAATGTTTTTGTTACAAATTATATACAAAACGAATAAATGTGTAAACATTTTAAAAAATCTGAAATTGGGGTTTCTCCAAAACAGTAACTTGTTTATTAACCTACTGAAAAAAGTAACTTTTAAAACAATTGTTGCCCGGTCGATTGCTTATTTGAGTGTTGAATGATTATTAACTGTGTTGTTTTCGGTTCTAGTACCCAGTTCCTGCAAAGTTTGCTCTTCGACTCGCGACATATATTGGTATTAGTGTGTCACTTCTGATCCTGGTTTCAGCATTCTTAATGTTTATGTGCTTAAGGTGGGTCGATAGTTAACTTCTTGTTTTGCCTTTCTTGACTCTTCTGGGCCCAGTTGTTCAAAGGCCGGTTATCATTAACCCAGGGTTGAGTTTTTAACCTTACAGATCCCCAGATATATTTTTGGAATTGACAAGGATTTTCCCTTGAAAATCTAAACAATGTCCTACAAGAACCGTAAACCTTTCCTTGAAGAAAAAAATGCAGCTTGAATTTTGGTTTAACCCAGGGGTTTAAGTCAACCAGTCTTTGAACAACCCAACGCTTTTGGTAGCTGCGTACGAAATAATGACGTAATTTAGACAAAAATGTCATGTGATAAAATGGAATTAATCGCGCAAAGCAACTGATGAAAAATTAAAAAGAAAACTCCTTTATAACTAATATAATGATAAGTTGGGGTAGTTTAACAACTCGACATTTAGCATGTGTGGAGATAATGGTAACCTGCTAGACGGCGAGTAGGCAAGGATAAAAAGGTAATTTCAATTAATTTTTTTAGTTGTTCAAAATATGATTTTATCATCGGTCAGCGGCATTTAAAAAATCGAATATCGATATATGATTACGATTGGAAAATACCAAGGCGTTGACAGTTCAGGTCACATGAACTGACAAAACGGCAACAGTTTGTTTCTTTATGTTTAATTCAAAGCAACGTGTGTGCGAACTTTGCGCAGTCGGTAAGAACTGTGACTGAAGAGAGGGAGGCCTGGGTTCGATCCCCGGCCTTGTCAAGGATTAAACATTTGTGCGTGCGTGCTTTCGAAACACCGTCCGTGGACAGGAACGTTAAGTTAATATTCATTCAAGAAGGGCAGACTGTATCGGTAATAAGAATATTGTCTTCATGTTTTTTTATCGGCTAATGCATGTTTAAACCTATAAAATCTTCTCGTGACATTCCTTTGCAATTCAAGGATTCCGTTTTACATTTTGTATTGATATCGTTGACCTAAATAGAGCTAAGAGTTTTGCAACTCACAAAATGTTGTTTCATTTAGGTTTCAAAATACGTACAATTTAATCTAAAAGATTTTACTTAAAAAATTTTATTATTTATTTTATAGATACTGATGAAATACCTGGATTTTCCTTTTATCAAAAAATCCTATCTTCATCGCGTATAATGCAGATAAATTTTTTTGTCTTTCATGTGTGAAGATATTGGTGTTACCGTGGTTACTTATATGATAAGCCAATTACAAAAGAGCTTCCCGCTCAGGCGTGCGGCCGGTTCTTTTTGAAAGTTGTGGTTTATGTAGGAATTTCATCAGTATTTGTAAAATATTACATGGTCGCTTGGGGATACTAATTTTATCTCGAGTGCTATACTAACTAAAGTATTTTTTCCTTTTGTTTTTCCAGATCATTGAAATCAAACGCAACAACGATTCATAAGCATCTCATCGGGGCCATCATTGTTGCAGAAGCAGTGTTTATTGGTGGTATCAACAGAACCAGCGATCCAGTAAGTTTCAACAGCATTCTGTGGCCAAGTTCCAAAGTTATTAAAGATTTTACTGTATATTGTAATCGTAAGGGATTATACTGTGTGAGTAATCGAGATACACAAACCCTAACCTTCCCAGAGAGACCACACATATATACACAGATACACAAACTCTAATCCTCCCAGAAAGACCACGCATGTATACTTAGATGCACCAACTCTATCCCTCCCAGAGAGACTACACATATATAACACAGTTACACATACCCTATGATCCCCTCCACATTAGCCGAGACTGACCCGTACCTACGACTGTAATCTTCATCTGCTTTCTCCAAAACGTAGAAAATCTGTCGGCTTATCGCCATACTACTCCACTATTTCTTCTCCGCTGTGTTTACGTGGATGTTTGTTGAGAGTTTACACATGTACCGACGATTGAATGAGAAGCGAAATGTGGACATTGGACAAATGACCTTTTACTACTTCCTTGGCTGGGGTAAGTTTTTTAATTAACAGAGTAACCTTTGGGTGTTCCGAGGCTCTAGGGCTAGACCCTTTCAATAACTTAATTAATTAGAGGGATTAAGCACTACGTATTGTTTCCCGAAAACAGCAGGAAGGTCACGTGACATTTTTTCGCGCGCTTGCCGTGCGCCGTTCCCGGTTTTTAAGCCGTGTTGGATTGGAAACTACTCCCCAGGCTCGCGCCCTTGTACCTGGAGCTTAACCAAGATCGTCGAGGAAGGCAAACATCATTCAGCGTATTTCGGGCTGAAAAGGGTTAAAAGCCAGGACTCGGTTTATAGTTTATTGCTCCACCACTCGGAGGTAGTAGAGGAATCTTAAAGATTGAAGATCCGATAAAGAGTTGAACTCGGCCCTCCCCCGCTACAGAATGGCGCCTTAAAGTTATTCGATTCAAGTCATCTCGGTTGGGTTTTATCAAAGGCTGGTTAACTTTAACCCTGAGTTAAGCCAACATTTTAACAAGAATTTCTTCTTTAAAAAAAGACTTAGGGTTCTTATAAAATACTGGTTAGATTTTCCACGGAATAAACTTGACCATTCCAAAATTACAGCTCAGTAAGAAAAGGTTGGAAACAAGATTTAACCGGGGGTTAGTGCTAGTGCGCCTTTTAACAGCTGGGCCCTGTGCTGCAGCAGCTCAAATTGCTTTCATTATACCCCTCTTTTCCGGCATATAGCTGACCTCTTTCTGTAATGCTTTAAGATTATTACATAGTAAAACGAAACCTCTCATTGGGCCTGCCGCGCCCTTTGTCTTTATATACTTACATCATTATTAATTTTGCTTAAAGGTACACCGGCTGTCGTAGTCGGTATATCAGCAGGTCTCTCGTCAGACGGATATGGCAACAACAGCTTGTAAGTTCTACCCATTTTTTTTACAGTCATTTACCAGTAAAACAATTAACTCTGTTTCATTTACATATCCCTCTGTAATCCATTAACCCTATTCAAACTGGGCTTTTTCGGATTTCCTGTGACTTAGTAACTCTATATCCATAAATGCTATTTCCATGAAACTCGGAGGTAAGATAGAACTTGTCTAGCCAGTTGAAACTATACCGCGAATCGATATTCATTTGCACTTTCATAAACTTCATTAACGCGAACGAACTCTCAATAACGCTATTTCGTTGTACAAACATTCAGTAGCATCAACGGACGAACAATTACACTTTTGGACAGTCAAAGGTAACAATTGTACTTTCAATCTTGCGAAAGAAAAATCATTAACACCAATAGAAAATCAATTGCACAGTACAACAAATAATGGCGTGTTAGAGACATACAATAGTGCATTTTGCATAGAGACGCATAATCAATTGCACCTTCATACAATCGTTGGTACGAAAGGTCAGTGAACAGCAAAAGGTGTTCATTGATGACGTTATATTTTCACTAGAAAAATTTTGATTATAACTCAATGGTTTACAAATTTACATACCAATAGGGAAAAAAAACCAAAAACCTTCCCTAAACTTAAACTAAAAACTACGAAAAAGTAAAAATTTGAAAAAAACTGTCAATCAAAATCCTGTTACCATGGCAATTCGCTAATAGTTGACTCCAAGTCGATTATACCAATACACTGCCCAAAAAATATTAGGGAAACTCCGAAAATTTGGTAGTGTTTTATAAAAGTATGAAAAAGTTAAAGAGTTTCAAACTTGGTGTGGCACGAAAAGCCCATCCCCAGTCTGAATAGGGTTAAGTAAAGGTCCGATTAAGAACTGGGCAACCTTCCATCGTTCTGCGGCTTTTCACTTTTCTCACGCAAGAACGTTTAAATTTTCGTATTGAGAATACATCAACCTGTGTACAAAATAGTTTTAAGCTAAAAAGTAGTGTAACTCTGTTTCAAAGCAATGTTCATCCGCGGGGGGTGGACACAGTGGAAATTTTAATAGTTTGTTATAAGATCTGAAACTACTATTCAAAAGTTATTGTGGTTAACCAAACAATTATTGGGGGAGGGGGGGGGGCTGCCCCCCCAACCAAATAATTGGGGTGGGCAGTGCCCCCCCCGGTTCCGCCGCCCATGATGTTTCCTTTGTTTTATAATGATTTAGCCAATCATAGAACTCTAAAACAAATGTAAAGAAAACCCTTTCTCTTTCAACGTCCCCAAAGCTGAATTTTAAAAACAGAAATGTTTCAACTGGAAAGGCTTGAATCAGTTAATTGGAAAGAAATACATAAGCTTACTTACGAAGATATATGGTCCATTTTAAAATTTAAGTCCCTATCAAGCTTATTTTTTTAAGTTCCAGATGAAAAGTAGAACCCTTTAAAAGCAGTAGTTTTCGAAAATAAAACCTTTTCTCGCCGCTCCTGTTACATTTTTTAGACTTGAAGCGTGCAATGATGAGGTAGCATGAGGCAGAGACAATCTTTTTTTACTTCAAAAAATTCAATTTTGGCTACAATAGTCACACTATTATAACTTTGATCAATAAATTATTCCCTTGAATTTGTTTGAAATAAAAATTTTATGACACTTTTTAACAGAAATGAAATCTTTTAAACAAAAACCGCATCACTTACTGCTGCTACGTCACAGGTTACTAGTTCTCGGCCTGCTTGATTAAAATTTGCATTCCAATCTTTTTTTGATTAAAAAGCGTACTTAGACGTAGAAATTTTCTTTGGTTATTCGATTTTTTAGTTCACAGATGACAACAGTTTTAATCTGGAACTTAAAAAAAATAAGCTTGATAGGGACTTTAAGCCAATCACATTAATGGTTTAATAATATCGCAATTAGCATCTTTCTGCATTCCACGGCCGTTGACCTGCCCAGTTCTTACTCGAATCGTTACTTAAATACCTTTATATTTTGGTTTATTTAGTAAACAAACCCCTTCCGGCGGCTGGTATATGGAGGATAATGTCCGCAGCTGGTAGATTGTCCGAAAATTGAGCAACTGAGAATATTTGAGGACAATCTATCAGCCTAGGACATTATCCTCTGATATACCAGTGAGCCAAAAAGAGGGTTTATTTATTTTATAACCCTCCCAATAATTTTTCTTCGATAAAACTTCGTGTGCAGTTGAAGAGATGAAAATTTCTCTCTTGTCCACACTCACTGAAGCTTAAAATATTTTACAGAACTTTAGAGAGAGAGAGTTTAGTTAAGCCTGTTTTTAATACTGTTGTTTAGCGAAAGCGGACTCGCAACTCTTTTTACCTTCAAATATGTTTACGCGCGTCATCAGCTTTGTCGACTTTTTTGTGCTGTCCAGCACTGCCTTTAAAATCAGGTATTTTTTAAAATCTTTGTTGTTAGACTCGGTGAAATGATTAATTTTATTGTCTATCAATACCAACTTGTTCAAAATTTGAAAAA
>JAOBRD020626338.1:0-15433 GCA_027575215.2 Hydrozoanthus sils
TTAAGTTCCAGATTAAAACTGTTGTCATCTGTGAACTCAAAAATCGAATAACCAAAGAAAATTTCCACGTCTAATTAAGTATGCTTTTTAATCAAAAAAGATTGGAACGTAAATTTTGACCGAAAAGGTTTTAGTTTCAAAAATTACTGTTATTAAAGGGTTCTACTTTTTATCTGGAACTTAAAAAAATAAGCTTGATATGGACTTTAACTTTGTTCATTTATATTATTAATTAGGGGACAGCATTTACACTAGAAGAGCGCCAAATCCTTGGAATCCATGGTTTGTTGCCACCATCAATTACAAACCAAGAAATTCAGTCAAAACGAGTTTATGCAGAGTTACAGAGGAGAACAAGTGACCTTGAGAAATATATCCAGCTGATGGCTCTTTTGGAGAGGAATGAGTCGTTGTTTTATAGAATCATGTTTGATAATACTGAAGAGTTGATGCCAATAGTTTATACGCCCACAGTTGGCCTGGCATGTCAGAAATATGGTCACATCTTTAGGAGACCTAGGTGAGTTCTCACATGCATTAAAAAAATCCTTGTTTGAGCCAAGTGGTCCATCAGGCTAGCATTTATCTCTTGTTTCCATAGCTATAAGTGGATCAAAGTATTTGACTTTCCCTGGACACTGACACTAATCCATTGCAAGTTAACCCCCAGCAGAACTGGTACTCATTTATTACAGCTGAGTCGACTGGAATATTATAATAAGTCAGTTAAATGTTTTCCTAAAGGACACAACTCAGTGATCTGACTCAGACATGGGGCATGAACTTGCGACATTAGGATTGATTGTAACAGGTTGAACAATTTTGCAAACCGCTCACAACTAGCTACTGCACCACCTTTCCTCAAGGTTGCTTGTTTTAGTTTCAAGCTGTGAAATGCACAGCCTGTCCTGAATATTTTAGCTATGCATAAAAATGTCAGTAATTAGTTAAGTTTTTTTTAAAAAAAATTTACCCTTTTAAATGGGCTCCCTCCCCTTCCTCCATATATTTGTTCCACTACAATTTTTTTCACCCCTGGTTGTATAAACAACCTTTAAATTAAAAAAACTAATTTAAACTGGAAAAAGAAATTTGATTGTTGAAAAAGCTGAGAGGGCTTGTCACCAACTGAGTGAGAAGCATTGGTGAGGAGCCAAAAAATGGCTGCAAGGGAGACTAGTTGAGTACAGACAGCACTTTAACTAAAAGTCTTTTTGGTTGATAAGCAAGCAGTTTCTTCTTTCTCTGCTGGTCGAAATAAGTTAAACTCTAAAAACCTCTTTTAACCAACAGGGGACTGTTTGTGAGTATTTATGATAAAGGACATGTGAAAGAATTGCTGGCTAACTGGCCAGAAGAGCATGTTAAGGTGAGATCATGATCAATATATATATGTAGGTTAAGGACCATGCATATACATGCTACACTGTCTGTCCTGCATATTACATGTTCGTGTATACCATAAACACTCTACATCATCATAATATATAACTAACCCAAGAAAAGAAAACATCATTCAGTTATATATATATAAATCCAGGTTTTGGACCAAGCTAAGAAATGAGTGTTGAATTTATACAACAATATTTTGACTTTATTTCAAGTCATATAGTCATGCAACCAATTGCCAGAAATCTTTGGGCATTTGGTCGAGGTCAATTTGAAAGAACATATTTTCAATACCATTCACAGAATGTGGAAGTCATTGATTTGATTGACAACTGGTTGAGGTTGGAGGCTTACTACATAAAGAATTCAAAACCAACAATAAACAAAGGCCTAAAAGGCCTAAAAGCCTCTAGAGACCTAGAGCTATTCTAAGACAATTTCTAAATTCTAGATGCTAAATTCTGACTGTGCTTGTAAATAATTTTCAACATGACTATGACTTGAAATGAAGTCAAGATATTGTTGTATATGTTCAACACTTGTTTCTTGGTCCAAAACTTGGATTTACTGAATGATGTTTTCTTTTCTCGGTTTAGTTATCGTAATGATGTATTTAGAACTGCAAAGATCAACATGGCTTTTGTAAACACTCTATTAACCCCCCCCCCCCGACCTCCTGCAGACAGGGGGCTTATTAGAGAGGGGGACTTGTTCAAAGATTGCCAGTTGCCAAAGACAGAAACACAAGATGAAGTCTGGATACCAAACAGATTCGGTAGTAAATAGTGATTTTGTGTTACATTCTCTGGGGTTAAACCATGAAGTTATGACAACATGACTGTTGTAGCCATAATTGAACTTTTTGAGATAAAAAATATTGTCTCTGCTTCATGCCTCTTGCTACGTCAATTTTATGCCTCCTACTATGTCATCATTGCACGCTTCAAGTCTAAAAAATGTAACAGGAATGGCGAGAAAAGGTTTTATTCTTGAAAGTTACTATTATTAAAGGATTCTACTTTTCATCTGGAACTTAAAAAATACGCTTTATATATAGCCCTAATTTAACTTTCAAGCTCTATCCAGAGACCTTTGTCAGTGTGTGAAGTGGAGCTGTTTGCAAACAACTTGTAACCAATAACACTTAGGTTTTGTTTCATAACCCTGATGTTTAAAATGTTACAGGCTATTGTGATGACAGATGGGGAGCGTATTCTTGGCCTGGGTGATCTTGGCTGTAACGGCATGGGTATCCCTGTGGGCAAGCTTCAACTCTATACAGTGTGTGCACAGATTCACCCAGACTGCCTCCTGCCAGTTATGATTGATGCTGGCACAGACAACCAGGTTTGGGCTTCCTTTCTCACATAGATACATGTATTTTCAGTAAAATACAGTTAGCCATGGTATAGCACATCATTCGGCCATGGCATGGCACATTTATAATATATATTTTAACTACTAATTTATGATGTATATTAATTTCTGATACACAAGTTAACTCAGGTAGTCTGTTGATTTTGTGTAAATAACCAGATTTGAACTTTCACACTCACAGATACATTTTCAGTGTTTTACAGATTGAACAAAATCACTTTGTAAGGCACAAAATTTGACTGTACACAATGAGTGCCTGATACATAAATAAAAACCAGACTGCCTTCTACTAGCTGTCAGTTACAGATACAGTACTTTGGATAATTCTTCACGTTACTCTAATTTGATTATGACCTCAACTCAGGTTGTTGAAGCAATATTTAGTGTCACCAACAACAGCGATCAATAATCTTCTCAACCAAAGGTTCATGTTCCAAAATGAACATCCATGAACTATTTTTTTATTTGAAAAAAACGAGAGTTTTTTGTGAAGCTTTTAACTCCACATTTCATTGGTCAATGCTAGTTACTGACCGGCCATTATAAAGGATGGCAGTCTCACATAGACTAAGTAAATCTCCTCGCATCGTACCAATGAGAATAAAAATAGTTCTTTTGGAGAAGGAAAGAAAAAAGAAACCAGAGCGGAAAACAAGCTGCAATACAGCTTCCAGCGTTTTTATTTTCCACTATTTTGGCTGTACAAGGAAAAGTGTTCTATAATCTACGTTATACTGACGTCACGTCCTTAACCTACGTCACCTTGGCTCGACATTTGGTGTACCCTAATTGGGGCAATTTTTTGTTTTGAAAGGTTGCTAAAACATTTGCATTTTGTTCAAATCAGAAAAAAAATTTCGGAAAAAAAAAGATACGTCAATTTAGATAAGAAAACAAAAAAAAAGAAATTAGGTTATGGGAACTTAAAATTCAAGACTAATACTCATATCTGAGCTCCAAATTATTTGTTGTTCAGATTCTTATATAATAGAATAAATAATGTTTGTTAAAGTGTCATATGACACAAAATCAGTTTTTTGATTTTCAAAAAGAGTTAAATATGAAAAACATTGGTTTGCCAAGTTCGAGAAACATACAACATAACAATTCTTTCACTAAAAGTGTCTTCTTCAAAATTCCATCAAAATGACGTCAGATCACGTGCGTCTGGCCATAATCTGTTACTAATATGCCCCCTCCCCCAATATGGTGCCACAAAGTAAAGGAAAAGGCAAGTTTCAAAACACCCATAGTTTCTAGTTTTTGATAGAAACTCTAGCAATTACAGATGTTTTAAAGTCAATTTCTGACGACTAAAGTGCTAAATACATTGAAGTGTGTTTAATAACTAGACTAAGGCGACTTCGAGATGTTTTTTAAATGCTGGCACATTGCTGAGAAACGTTTGTGCCGACCTATAAACACCCCAAACAAACTGTTGTGTGGGAGAAACCCCCTCTTCCCTACGTATAGATATAATCTAAACGGTACACGCTTTTTTTATAACACATGGATTGGCCAGAATTTCAAGAACAATTTAGGAACAAGTTGAGGCTCGAGCTTGATAGCTATTTTTTTTAACGTTACAGAGATTCGGTCTATAATTGAACAATACCTAATGAATAAGAAATGCTTCACAGTTTATAATTGCTGCAGGTTGTCTTGGGGAAAATGACTCGGCAAATAAGTCCACGATAAATCCACGAGGATGATTTGATCAAATTCATTTTCCAATGCGTATATTGCAATATATACGGGTTTTTTTAATTTGGCTTAAACCACACATAGAAATAAGAAAAAATTAAGAACAATATGAAGCACAAATCACCAAAAACATAAGAATGAGCCTCGGCCAAATTTACTGGTTCTTATAAAAAGCAAGTTAAGGTACATCTCATGAATTATCTTGTCTCATAATCAATAGTCCCTGCTCGATGACCCGCTGTACCTTGGAGTTCGCCAGAACCGTGACAGGAGTGCAGCATATGATGAATTAGTTGACGAATTCATCAATGCCGCGATTGAAAGGTACTGATCAATTTAATCTAACAATGAATAAAGTCAAAACAAAACAAGCTCTAGAGGAGATTGCTCAAATCTGAGAATAAAAAACTGGTTTGAGTCATTTGAAATTAAGTCTATGAATTTAAGTTTTACCAACAGCTATTCACATTGCTTTGCATCTCATTGAACACTATCGTGATCTTTTCCTAAGTACAACATAACCGTGTCAATTCAAACTCCGATGAGAAACGGAAAACATTATTCGAATTAGCAGGGTTCGATTTTATTGAATTTGAGTTAACTGGTTTTGTATCTATTATCAAATCTTATGGAAGTTGGATTTTGTTCGAATAAGCGGGGAATTCGAATTACCCGAATTTAAATTACTGGGTTTATCTGTATTTCACACCCTTAGCAGTCTTAGCAGGCGCATTTACTCAGGAATTTATATTTCTACCATGCATGACTTGCAGCTATTTTGGATCATTTAGCGGCATACAATAAACCAGTGACTGTAGTTACTATGTTGCAGGTTTGGTCCAACTGTGTTGATCCAGTTTGAAGATTTTGGAAACCACAATGCCTTCAGATTCTTATCTCATTATAGGAACAAAATCAGCACTTTTAACGATGACATTCAAGGTAATTTCATTGTTCCATTTTGGAGGTATTCTGAAAGTTACTGCATTATAGTGATAGATATAGACACTAAGTAAATCTCGTGGGGGGAGGATGCTCGGGGATGCCCTTCGGAGGATTAATAAATTTGACCCATTAAAGATATCAAACTCGGCGCACTACCTTGAAGTTGTTCACCGACCACAACTCGGTTCGTTGTACTTGAACGTTTGATAACCTGATCTAAATCTGCAGATTTTTCTCTTGAAATTGTTTGAATTGTTCATGTTGTCACAAGCTTCTTTTTCGGAAGGAAAGTCTTTTGATTCCTTTACGGGAATTGAACCATAGTCCTTTGATTAACGATCGGACTCTATACCATCGTTGCACTGAGCCACAGGAGTTCAAATGGGAGACAGGTTGCTTAGCTTAGTTCTGTAGTTTGAAAAGCGGGTATATTTCCTGTTAGTTTCTAGGCTCAATACAGGGTTCCCGCGGGGTCTTATTTTTTATTTTGCTTTTTTAAGGCCAGGAAAACGTCTTAAATTTACGAAATTAATTCACTAGGTCTTAAAAAGGTCTTAATATTTTGCTCAAAAACAGTTTTTGTACCTTGTCATCAATATTTTAGTGGTGCACAAGAAAAATATTTGAAACACCGCCGTCTTTCTTCATCGTTGTCGGATCCCGTGAGGAAATGGGATGTTAGTTTTAAATATTTTATACAAGTTCTTAAAAAAGTCATAAAAAGGTCTTAAATTTGATCAGGTGTTAGTCGCAGGAACCCTGCAATACAACCATATGGTGAAAAATTATTCTTGTTGTTAGAAGCTCGTTACAACAAGAGCAATTCTGCCAAATTTTGTTCTTGATCTAACTGCGCATCTATTTTCATAGAATGAGGACTGCGCAGTAGTAATTACCGTAGTGGCTGGGTATTCTGTAGTTAAAGTGCCCATAACCTTTCGTTTTCAGTTTTCTTATCTAAAAGTATGTATCTTATCTCGTATTTCACAAAAAAAATTTTGATTTGAGCAAAACGCAATTATTTTACCAGTCTTTAAAAACAATAAAAATTGCTGCCATTTTGGTACACCAAATGCCGAGTCAAGGTGACGTAGATTAAGGACGTGACGTCAATATGACGTAGATTAAGGAACACTGCTTCTCGTCCAGCAACAACAGTGGGGTGTAAAACTGTCAGGAGGATGTATTGCAGCTTGATTTTCGCTATCTGTTCCTTTAAAACTTTCCTCATCTAACATTAGTTTCATTTCGATGCGACGGTGATGCAAATTCCTTAACTACGTCACAGCGAGCCTGTTATCTTTATGATCAGCGACAAGGGTTGATCAAAGAAATTTAGTGTTAAAAGTTTTGTAAAAAATTCGTATATTTTTCAAATCAAAAATGTTTTTCGGAAATGTTCATTTTAAGATAAGTACTTTTAGATAAGAAAACAAAAAACGAAAGGTTATGGGCACTTTAAGTCAAACTTTCGTAGTATTTATCCAAGCTGAAAAACTTTTGCATCAATTACTTGTTATTTATGTTTACATTTTAGGAACGGCGTCTGTAACCGTAGCAGGTATTTTTGCATCATTGAGAGTAACAAAGAAAAAGCTGGCAGAGAACAAGATTGTATTCCAAGGAGCAGGCGAGGTATATATAATGTTACTGTAGTTGCTGTTGTGGTTTTGAAGTAGGTGTCCCACGAGAAAATAGATTGAATTTAACAACAGTGAGCCCCAAAGCTTTAGGTAATAGGGAGCATAAAATACGAGGATTGCAATGCCGACGACGATGTCATTAAATACAATTGCTGCACGTTGTAGGTTTAACTGTTGGAGTATTTTAATACTGTAATAGTACTGTGTACAGTACATGTAATAGTTTATGACGAGTTTCACGCGGTATCTACTTTCCTAACAACTTTATTCTAGGGGAAATCCTGAACTGCTGTTGTCATCATCACGAGCATTACCCCAATCTCGTTTCCAGGGTCTCAGGGGGGTAGAAAGAGAGAGACCCTGGAATGAGGTTGCCACAACCGTGGGTACTAGAGGTCCAAGAGGGATTAGGGAGAGAGAGGACCTCTGGTATCCAGGCTACTAGAATCAAATCTAACGTCTCCATTGTATCATAGGCAGCGATTGGAATTGCTGATCTTCTTGTTGAGGCCATGGTGAAGGATGAGCTGACAGAAGAAGAAGCAAAAAAGAAAATATATTTGGTGGACTCCAGGGGACTCGTTGTTAAGGTAACATACAGTAGTTGCAATGACCTTTCAGATCTACTATACTAGGGTCCATAGACCATAGTCCATTGTAGCGCGGAATTCAAGCGCAGTTCGTTAGAGTGAGACTTAAGTTTAAATATGATCTTCAAGAAACGTGGCCCATTTGAGTTTTTTTTTAAATTTTACGTTGCTTAAGTTGTATTCGGCTCCCCAAGTTTTGCTTCTGTCCAGTTTCTACGCCTCGTGATCGTTTCGGGTTTTCCTGAATTACCCAGTTTTTAAGAGTTCTCTCCAAACTTAAACAGCACAGCCTCCGTGGCTGTTCGAACATTTTCGAAAAGTTTTTCAATTATTCTTGACGTTCCAGTCTCTACTAACTTTCCAGGCTCTTCCACATTGCGAGGCGTTCCTGCTTTGTAAGCCTGAAAAGCAAAGAAAGCTAGAAAGAGGCCTGGAAAGGCTTTCCCAGATTAATGTTCTGAACATTTCCGTTAAAGCTCAGTTCGGAAAGAAGACTGGACTATCAAAAGTAGCTGAAGCCTTGAAATCTTTCTTAGAATGTTATCATACTTGTTTGAAAGACCTACTTTTTGTGCCAGTTAGATAGGAAGCAATGAGACAAGCAAAAAAATCTGTTAATCAGGAACCCACGACGTAACATTTTGAACTAAGCTAGACTTTTTTGTTAAAGGATCGAAAAGCCGGTGGCTTGAATGAGGAGAAGAAGAAATATGCTCATGACATTGAGTATATAAAGACCCTGGAAGATGTCGTCAAGTCTGTAAAACCAAACATTATTGTTGGTAAGCCTTAATCACTTCCTGTCCAGTTAACTTTTTCACTAGGTAAGCACATTGAAGGTAAAAGTAAAGGATTTATGTAGCGCCTTTTCCATGTGAAAATTCTTAAAGGCGCTTCACAATGGTCAGTTATACCCCCAGTTGACCGGAAACATATTAAGGCGCCTCTGCAAGTCGCTTTAAAGCGGTCCACATATGCGGTTACTCGTTTTACCGACCCCGGAAGGATGGAAAGTTGAGTGAACTTTAACGGGAAAGGATGTCAACCAAATATTTAATCCTCAACGAGGCTGGGGATTGGATCAGGGACCTCAGGATTGAGATGAGGAATGTTACCACTGTGCCAACCGCTTCACGGCGAACTGTAACATCAGGGAGCTTAAGCAACAAGGACGGCAACATCGACAACGACGGCTCGCAAAAACACATTTCTTGCTTTTCCTTTCCGACCATGTCTGGTTCGTTATCCCTCTCTTTTGTCTTAGTGACGCTTTGTGAACAGAAAAAGACAAAAGCTCCTGCATAAAAACAAACGAAGCTTGAGAAAGTTTTCTGTTTTTGGCTCTCGTAGTCGTAAGAACTCCAAAATAAAGCTTTTCACGTTGTAATTTTCAAGACGAAGGCGTGCAAGTGACCCGCACGGTGCATTCCAACGTGCAGCTATTGTATTCACTGTTGTTTTCTGCCGTCGTCGTTGCTTAAGCTCTCTATTTAAGAAGGGACAACAACAACTTGTGTTCCTTTCGTCGATAGTTGTAGTAAGCTCCGATAATTGAGGATAATTGCATTTCAGGGTTGTATGAGCTGCTTTTAAGAGTTTCGTTTAATCGGTTTTTAACGGAGGGTGTTGTGGAAATGCTTGAAAATCTGAAAAACCGAAAATGCAGTAGAATACGCTATCGGTACTGAAATGAAGGGATGGGAGCTCTTTTCGTCCCAATGCCCAATTTTCTATCCTGTGTCCCTGCAGTCCGTGGTTCTCTTCAAGGTCCGCTTCTTAATCCTTTCAGCCCTGGTCTGTTTTTCAACATGTGACTTCTCCTTACAAGACTCATGCAAAATAAGACATTTGATAATAAGAAAATTGGAATTGATCAAACACTGCTTGGCTACTGAATATGAAAATTAAAAGTTCTCACAAACCAGTGACATGAACTGTATGGGCTCTAGTTAAGAGAATTTAGAAACACGTCGTTTGACATATTTAGGGCTGAAAGAGTGAACACTTCTGTTGTGTTTTCACCTCACAGACAGACTTCAATGTATTCTTGTGACACTCTGTTTTATTATTTGTCAGTAGGAGACTTAGAACACAAGAATGACTTACAGTAAAAAGGTCCCCTTAACTGTTATGTTTGCGTCATAATTATTACAATAATTAATGTTCCAAATATGATTTTCATTAATTTGCATATTCGTCAACACTGAGTATATTTCAGTCAGTTCCATAACTGACACCTCCCTACTAGCCTAAACGTTCCCTGTTAGGCGATGATGTTCGAACGTTTTTGGTTTTTAACCGTTTATACCTTCGAGGCCTATGCCGTCCATATTCGTTTCTAATCGGCATTCAGGGATTTTGTTTTCGTTTCTTACCGCCACTTCCTCTGTGTTAGCTCTAGGAAACTCTAAGTACTTCACTTCCAGACGGTTGCAACTGACTACCTGACTATAACAGCTTCATCACACAGTCTGTGAACATGGTATCCCGTCTACTTGCACTCTTCTTCCCTCTCGTCAGTGAGTCTGTTAAAAGGCTAATTGGCATCAACTCGTTCATTGTAGGGGTTGCAGGTGTACCCGCCACTTTTACAGAGACTATCTGCAAAGAAATGGCCGCGCAGCACGAGAGACCTGTAATATTTGCCCTAAGCAACCCAACATCAAAGGCAGAATGCACAGCAGAGCAGGCCTACACTTGGACTGAGGTCAGCATAAGCGCTCTCTTGCTTTTGTCTTCTTGAATCCTCAAGCTAAACTTCTTTTGCAATTTTAACTTTATAAGATTCGCAGGGAAGATGTTAACGTTGAACTAAGCGTGAACAGTTGTATTTTAGTTCTGTCCAACTTTATCGAGAGAGTGGAAGTTCAGCATGTCATTGGAGTCTTTGAAGGCCGTGTGGAAACTGTTGTTTTAGTCAATGCTGAAGAGTTAGTTTGAAACTCAAAATAGTATGAATCGGAATTCATCTTTTTGTTCTTTACCACTTACGAGTGTTTCTTAATTACCATTGATCATTTTTTATGATTTATTTACACACAGGGGAAGGCACTGTTCGCCAGCGGAAGTCCTTTTAATCCCGTCACCCTTCCAGACGGTCGCAGTTTTGTCCCTGGACAGGGAAACAATGCATATATTTTCCCAGGAGTGGCTTTGGGTGTCATCGCTTGTGGGTCCCGTCACGTCACTGATTCTATGTTCCTGCATGCGGCAGAGGTGAGAGATAAATCTTCTCTAAACTTTTCCTTTTTGCTATTCCGTAAAAGATATTTCAATTTTCCGCGTTGCCCCTTCCACGTTGTCGCTTCCACGTTGTTGCTTCCACGTCGTCGCTTCCCCTTTGTCGCTTCCTTGTTGTCCCATCCACGTTGTTCCTTCCACGTTGCCCCTTCCATGTTGTCGCTTCCACGTCGCTGCTTCCACGTTGCCCCTTCCACGTTGTCCCATCAACGCTGTCCCATCCACGTTGTCGCTTCCACGTTGCCCCTTCCGAGTTGTCGCTTCCACGTTGTCGCTTCCACGTCGTCGCTTCCACGTTGTCGCTTCCTTGTTGTCACTTCCTTGCTGTCCCTTCCATGTTGTCCCTTCCACGTTGCCCTTTGCACGTTGTCGCTTCCACGTTGTCGCTTCCTTGTTGTCCCTTCCATGTTGTTCCTCCATGTTGTTCCTTCCACGTTGCCCTTTGCACGTTGTCGCTTCCACGTTGTCGTTCCACGTTGTCCCTTTCACTTGTCACTTCCACGTTATCGCTTCTACGTTGTTGCTTCCACGCTGCCCCTTCCACATTGTCGCTTCAATGTCGCTTCCTTGTTGCTTCCATCATGGTTCGCAGTAAAACTCCTGGGAAAACAGTTTCCCTATACTCCAGGAATACTCCTGGAATTTTGTGGAAAATATTTCAATTCTATACCAAAAAAACCAAAACCTACGGAAACATCTTGCTCGCAATTGTATATTTTGTATTTAGACTAAATTTCAGTAAGCTTTTTGTTTCAAAGTGAGGCAATTGATCATCAAACCAGTCATTGCTATTGTTGTAGTGTTTTTGTTTTCGTCGAGAGATAATTAGGGGATGGGTCCTGGAAAAACTATTTTGCTACCCTGGACGACTCCTGGAATTTTGTTTTCTGTAAATCAGTACGAACCATGTTCCACGTTGTCGCCTTCTCGTTGTCGCTTCCACGTTGTCGCTTCCATGTTGTTCCTTCCATGTTGTCCCTTCCACGTTGTCTATTATTTAAGACAACAACTGGTTTGAAATTTATATTGAGTAACAACAGTCAATTCAAACGTCAACATATGTCAAATTTAAAGTTACTATGTGATTTATGAGTTGTAGAGTTAAAAGCTGCCTTAGCGGTTCTGTTGGTTGCATTGGCTGAAGACTTTTAAGTTTTATTTTATATTTTTATATTAAAATATAAATGTTATGTGATCAATGGTTCATATGATTAATTCGAGTTCATTTTTTAGAGCCTGGCTCATCAAGTGTCCAGCAGTCAGTTGGAGCAAGGATGTCTTTACCCTCCTCTGAAGGACATCAGACAGGTGTCTTTGAAGGTGGCAGTTCGTGTCATGGAGACTGCGTACAAAGAGGGGCTTGCAACTGTAATGCCAGAGCCTGAAGACAAAGAAGCCCTTGTAAAGCCGCAGCTCTACACTCCCGAATATATGTCGTACATTCCCCAGACTTATCCTTGGCCAAAGAAAGAATAGGCGGCTAGTGCCACTGCAGATATATACCGTGATTGCAAAGTGTTGACAATTTCACTTAATTCATTTATTACAAGAACATCACAAATATTGTTTATGATTCAAATTGTGAGCGTGGAGTTTGGTTTATAACATATTTAACGACTCGAATTGCCAGTAGTTTTAGTAATGCATATGCAAGCTATGTTTCGCGTGGATACCGTATGTGTAACGGGTGGGATAGCAAGATTTTATCAGTTTGATCTACATTTCCGGATTTGTTTTATTACTAAATGGATGGCGTGATTTATGTAGGAAGATTCTTCTAACAGTAAAAACATTTCTTTATTTATAAGTATGAAAGGAATTTGTCAGCTGCAGGGGCTGGTGACAATTTTCTCAAAGTACTGAGTGACTTTCAGTGGATAATTTGTTCAAGGATTCAGTCGGTGCTGGAGAAATGCCGACGACGGTAGGATCCAGGAAAATATTTTTAAAAAATCATTATTTTTATTTGCCAATTATATTTCGACTTATATTGTGTTTAAAAGAGTCGCAGTAAAGTAAAACCAATGCAGATGAGTACAAGCTAATATTCGGCGCATTGAACAGATGTAGGGGAATCGGATTTACAAGATACTATAAAACTTGATGTAAATCAATTCTCAGTGAATTACGATGGATTTGTATTCTTAGGAATTGATTTACTCGAAAGAGAATTAGGAACAAACTATTTTATCAAGAACGAAAATGCAAACAGTGTTAACTGTTTTTACTCTCCGGAAATTTTGACTGTTTGTTCTAATAAGCAAACTTTGACAAGGTTGTATGAACACACTGGAAGAAAAGAAACCAATAAAGGTGTCATAGAAAATTATTGGTCTCATAGGTCGTGTTCTATTGGGATGAACCGTTTTTGGTTAGTTGAGTTGGTTGGGTTTTTTGCGTGTTCTATTCGGAAAAACCGTTTTTGGTTGGTTTGGTTGATCAACAATTTCAACCAACTCTGACCCTGGTTGAAAGGGTTGAAAACGTTTCAACGAAAAATTAGGAAATGTGTTCCATTTGGAACTTCAACAAAAACCAACCAAAACCGGTTTAGGTTGAAATGGTTGGTTCCAATAGAACACGACCTTAAATTGTTTATCATTGGGTTTGGAGCCGGTTTGGAGAGTTTTGCACTTCGTGTTAGGTAGTTTTCTATGGTCGGTCAACTTCATTAACTCATTACAAAATGAACTGTTTTGTCTGAGTTATCTAAGGAGAAATTGGATGTTGATAAACTGGCCAAGGGTGAAGGAGAACATACCGATAATGCCACATAAGATTGTTCCATTAGCTATGAATACAAAATTATGTATGTATATACTATCAAGAAGCAACAGGCGTGATACTGATTGGAAAGAGCTTTTAATTACAAAACTTGAATCTTCTGGACACAAACAGACGCAGCCTGTACAAAGAGAACATAAAGAGCTGCGCTAGAGGATGTGCAATCAAAACCCAGCCTGATGTTATACCGGCAGCAAATCGGGGATTTCCACCATAATCCATGGTAAAGTAAATATACGGCTGGCCAAAAGTGTTTGTTCCTCCACTGAGCCAGTAGATGATCGAGAACAGTATATACAGACTCGTAAACAACATTGACTGTGTGGCGTGTAGGAGGCGGACTGGGATCGAGCTTATTAAAGTTTCAACAACCATGAAGACGGAACAGAGCGCATGCGTAGTAATATCCAGGCCATCGAGGTCCCAACCTCCATAAAGAAGAGACCAGTAAGCTACCGTCACTAAAATAGCGTTGTTTGTAGCAAGGTTGTACAGGGCCCATGATGTTTTGTGGTACCAAACAATTCGTGGGGGAGGGGAGGGTGCGGATAAGGATGGAGCTTTAATTGAAGCACTTTCGACAGTAAAGCTTGTTTCGACTGGTTGAACATCGCATTTTCTTGTTTTGTCCCTTAAAACGTAAAATAAAAGTCTATCAGCTAGATGTGAAATATATATTCTATCATTTTTACAATATATGTACATGTAATATAGGTTAGTTAGTCAAGTGGGTAGCTACTGTTAGGAAATAATGTAGTAGTAATAGAAGTAGTATATGATTTGCTATCTAGTGTAATCCTGCATACAAATACTGGTATCACTCTGAACGGTTAGGTGGGTAGATATAGTAAGATAAAGAGGTAAGGTAAAGGTAAAACTTTGCTTTATTGGCTTTGTACACAACTTATGTACATTGAAAAAGCCTAATTAAAAGTACACATAGCTAAGTGAACAAATAGTACATGATCATATTGCAATATTACAAGTTTTATAAAACGAATAAAAATTTAAATTGGTTGAGACAGCTGCTGTCTTTTCATCATCGATATGTTTTGCTGTGAGGAATACAATAATGGTATTATCACTAGAAAATATTTTTGTTACTAAAACAGAAAGATGGGTAGTGGGTAGATGAGTAGGTAGGTAGAGTAGAAGGTAGGTAGGTATATGAGTAGGTAGATGGGTAGGTAGGTAGATGAGTAGGTAGATGGGTAGGTAGGTAGATGAGTTGGTAGATATGGGTAGGTAGGTAGGTAGATGGATTTGTTGGCAGATGAAAAGGTAGACGGGTAGGCAGGTAAATGAGAAGGTAAATGGGTAGGTAGGTAGACGAGAAGGTAGATGGGTAGGTAGATGGGTATGTAGGTAGATGAGTTGGTAGATGGGTAGGTAGGTAGATGAGTTGGTAGATGGGTAGGTAGGTAGATGAGTTAGTAGATGGGTAGGTAGGTAGATGAGAAGGTAGATGGGTAGGTAGGTAGATGGGTATGTAGGTAGATGAAAAGGTAGATGGGTAGGTAGATGGGTATGTAGGTAGATGAGTTGGTAGATGGGTAGGTAGGTAGATGAGTTGGTAGATGGGTAGGTAGGTAGATGAGAAGGTAGATGGGTAGGTAGGTAGATGGGTATGTAGGTAGATGAAAAGGTAGATGGGTAGGTAGATGGGTAGGTAGGTAGATGAGTTGGTAGATGGGTAGGTAGGTAGATGAGAAGGTAGATGGGTAGGCAGGTAGATGGGTAGGTAGATGGGTAGGTAGCTGG
>JAOBRD020626447.1:0-15433 GCA_027575215.2 Hydrozoanthus sils
GCTCGGGGTCTGAAGGTTTTTTCAGGGGGAGGGGTCTGAGGGATTTTTTCGGTTTGTGGAAGGTGCCAGGATATTTTCGGGTTCCCAAAAAGAACGTAGCGATTTTTTGGGTATTATATTTTTCTTCATCTCAAATCAGGAATAACATAAATGCAATTAACTGGATATCCTAGCTAGGGATTTATTTGGGTAGATAAATTCAGAAGTTGGGATTTTTTTTGGGTATAAAATAGTACAAACCTCTGTTAGGCCTAGCCTCCTCTGCAGGCAACCCAGGTTGCCTTTTCACTTTCTGGCAATCGGGATAAAGCTGCCTACAGAGGAGGCTATTTTGGGCCCTCTCACTCCCCCCATCAGTAAACCATTTACCCAAAGTGCAATGTAACAATATGTCATAGATTAAAAGTAATTTTTTAAAGTCATTTGTAACTTTGCCGACAGTGATTGTCACGAGCTGTTGTACAACACTACCAAATAAATTTTTTTAAAATTGATGATAAAGATTAATAAATCATAATCGACCTTAGACTTCTCTCTAAGACAAATCTGTCTTCAACTAAGACTTTAACAAACAAAGATGTAAATGACTGTAAAATGAACATAATTTGACTATCCAATGAGAATCAGACCTAATATTTATGATGCATCAACTTAAGACTTTCAGATCTTAAACCGATTTTGAGTTTATTTGTAAACCTTAATAAAAAACAGTTATTTGTAATTTTCTAGGTGAGTATTAGAAATAAATAATTTAGTTACTGACTATCCAAATAGACTACATTGTGAAACTTGAAAAGTTGTAAAACTAAAATTTTTTAACTTTCTCCAGAATTAGAAAGCAACTCTGTCAAATTCAGATCTTTCATAGATCGGTTTTGAGTGCTAAATATTTGCATCAAAAGTCAGGACAAAAGTTTGAGTGAAAACAAAACAAAATGAAACTATGCTTAGCAGTTGATATACTGGCTGAGTAAGTTGCAGGTAGCCAGACATGGTCATCAATTTCTATTAATGCTCCCAGCTGCAGAGCGAGCTGGAAGCATTGTCACTAATCATGTGTTTGTTCTTAAAAAATGCACTAATATATACATGCAGTGCCAGGTGCATCATGATCAAGACCCTAGTAGGAGTTGTACAACCTTACTTTCAGAGTCAACAAAAAACTATTAATTTAATAAACCCTTGATCTATGTGGAATAGTGGGTTTCAAAATATGCTTTGATTGGTTCAACATTTATCTCATACTAAAATAATTGTCAGACAATAGTCAAATTGACTGTGAGCATAGCTTTTCTATTACTTTTGGTTGCATTAAGTGTATAATATTTAAGACACTAACTAATATGATTCAGGTTTCACATGGACCCGGCACCTGGTTCAGCACAAGCAAAATATGAGTGGAACCCTTGTAACTCTTTTGAAATTCACGATGGTCAAAGTATGAATAATTATTGCACAAGCGATACTGCTGTAAGTATAAGATACATAAATTATTATAAATAACAATAATATAATAGCTTTCCGTGCAAGGCAAGTTAAAAAAACAGGTAATGAATTAGGAACTGTACCTGAATAGTGTAGGAATATCCCAACACGTGGCTTACAGCTTTTACACATTCCACTTTTTATATCTTCTTTAGGTCAAAAACCTTTTACTATAGAGCTGTAAGTCTCTGGAACCAATTATAATAAGATGATTCTTTAAGCTTATCCAATCAGTTACTAATCTTAAGTGCAGGCTGAGGAGCCAATTACTCCTGGAGTGAATGGTTCATGCGATCATAGCAGTGCAATTTTCTGCTTTTATGTCCACGCTGCTGTGGTCGTGTGGACTGCTCCGGATTTGTTTCCTTGGCTTGTATATACTATACATTATATACTATACAATTTATTTGGAAGTTTATACTTTTGATAGTTTTAATTAATATTTGTCACTGAAAAGCCCCTTTCAGGGAGTGTCAATAAAGTTACCATTATCATTACCATTACCAATTTGTTGTACCCAAACATGCAATTTGATTTATTTTGTGTGCTTTGATTGGCTCACTAACTGAGTGAACAACTACATTTTGAAAGATGAAAATATAAAAATAAATGAGGAAGGATCCCTATATAGTTGTAAACAAAAAAGGCTTATTTAATTAATTATTGTAGTTAATAATGTTTTAATATCAACCACTAGTCTAGTGGATAATTGTTTCAAAATATCATTAATTATGTGGGCCCACATACTTCCTTACTTGGGACAGTATTGAGGGCTTCTCATGCAATATATATATAATTTTTGTCCCCAGTTGGGATATCATGGGCCTACACAGATCTAGAGCTGAGAAAAAAAATTCTGACTACAGTTTGATTTGAACCTATGATCTTTTGAAAAATGTTTTATTTTATACATATTATAAGTTAAAATTTACTTATGAAAGTTCTTTATAAATGTGAAAATCCAGTTTGCAACTTTTTTAGCCATGCAGGAGGGGTGAAAATATTTTCTTGCCAATGAGAAAAGTGTTTCATCTAATCACCAAGCACTTTTAAGGTGAATTGTGTTTTTGACAGCTTTGTCTCTCTTCAGTTTCACAAAATAGTTTCAAATTTTTTTGTAGTTTTATCTCCAGGATTTCAAGACTTAGCAGAATTTTCTGACCCCGGACTGCTTGGATTGGCTGAAAAATAAAGTCTAATTTTGTGGTGTTGCTGAAAAATAAAGTCTAATTCTGTGGTCTGGCTGAAAAAATAAAGTCTAATTCTGTGGTTCTTGGCATGCCCTTAAACTGCAACTGGTGGTGAGGCTCCAGATCGGGAGATTTGAAGTTGTGGGAAATGTGGAGCTACCCCTCAATTACAGTTGCTCCCACTGGACCACTCTTACCCAGATTGGTAGCACCTGTTAGGGTCCCATCTGCAGATGAGTTAAATAATTCCGCCTGCTGCCTTGCATGGTCATGATCAGACAAAGGGTAGGCCCACAGCTGATATTTGTTGTTGGCGCCAGCAAGGGCATGCGGCTATAAAAATTATGCCCCAAATTCTTTCATGATTATGATTATGGTTAATAACAAGCATGGGAAGCAATCAGTCCGAAGATTGCTGTGGGTGGTACCAGCTTACGACAAACAGAAAGGCACAAACCCTAAGAGAAGCGTGGGAAGATTTGATCTTCATTATGACAGACATAGAAAGCCTGATGGCCACACGGATCTGAGGTTTGCAACATGGAATGTAGGTGCAATGGTTGGTAGAGGATTGGAGGTGGTGATGGAGTTAGTGAAAAGGATGGTTTCGATATGTTGTATTCAAGAGGCACGTTTGAAAGGGGATGGTGTGAGATTTAATTATTGGGTCTAAAGGAGGTAGGTACAAGTTTTTATGATCAGCAGGTGATGGAACATCTGGTGTTAGGATCGGGCAGAAATAGGACTTGTGTGGTGAAGTAGTGGAAGTCGGAAAATTGATGAGATACTCATGGTGGTCGTCGTGATACATGGAAAGCAGCTGATTCGCATTGTTAGTGGTTAATATATGCTCTCCAAACTGGATGGTGTGATATTGAAAAGGACGCGTTCTATGCAAAGATCGCTAAAGAGACAGAACTTGCTGGGCCAAATGAATTCTTGATTTGGCTGGTGACTTTCAAAGGAATTCATGGTGGTTTTGGTATTGGAACAAGGAATGATGGTGGCAGAAGGTTTTAGAGTTTTTCACTGAAGAAGATCTTGCTGTGATAAAAACTTGGTTTAAAAAGTCAAAGAAAGCCACTTTCAGATCAGCTGGCGTGGAAACAGAAGTAGATTTTGTGTTAGTTCAACAGGGTTGGCTTAAAAAATAATTAGAAATGTGAATGTGATTCCAGGAGAACTACAACATAGCCTGATTGTGATGGATGTGAACAAGCTGGGGAGAAAAAGAAGGCAAAGGCAACTTCAATGGAGGCGTGAAAAAATCTGGAAACTGGGTGATGATGAGGTGAAGGAGAGATTTGTGGAGAGAATGGATGCCTTGCACAGCCAAAGTGATGAGCAGGATGTGTGGTGTAATTACAGGGACTCAGCTAAAAAAAGCTGCAGAAGAGGTGTGTGGAGTCAGAAAGGGTAAGCCTCAGCATGGTGAAACTTGTGGTGGAATCAAGGTGTTCTGGATGCTATTGCAAAGAAGAAGGAGAGTTTTAAAAAGTGGAACAAACAGCCTTCTGGTGAAAAAAAGTCATACTATACCAGAGATAAGAAATGGCCAAGAAAGCAGTAGCTAATGAAATGAAGAGGGAAGCAGAAAAGGAACTAGATGAAATAGAGACTAACAGAAATGTGAAATTTTGGAAACTTAGAATGATGAAGAAAGACTCTCGTGACATTAGAGGTGCAAGAGGATGGAAAAATTGTATTCGTAGAGGATTGTCATAAAGATTATTGAAAGAACAATTTACGAAAGCTATTATAAATGAAGAGAATCATTGGGATGGTGTTGTGGATGCTGATAATGTTGAAGGTCCAGTGGAGGCATTTACTATGGAGGACATATTAAAAGCATTGGGAAGAATGAAGAATGGTAAGGTTGGTGGACTAAATGGAATCGTCAAAGAGCTCCTAGATGCTTCATATCATGGAAAACAAGCAATAGCGGAGGGGTTGGCGCAGTGGTACGATATCTCTGCCTCCCAATCCTGAGGTCCATGGTTCGATTCTCGGCCTTGTCGTGGGTTGATTATTTAGGTGACCTTCTTTCCCACAAAAGGCCACTCAGCTTTCCATTCCTCCAGGGTCAGTAAAATGAGTACCATCATACATGGACTGCTTTGAAGTGGCTGCCTATTCTGCCTTTTCCGCCTATATATGCTTCCGGTCCGGTCGAACAGTCATGAACTTGTACAAGGATGCAAAGACAAGAGTGCAGGTGGGAGAGGAGTACACAGAAGAGTTAAACGTTGGTGTTGGCGCTCTACAAGGGTCGGTACTTTCACCACTCATGTTTGCAACCGTCTTAGATGTTCTTTCTGAAGAGGGAAGAAACGTTGCCTTGTATGAACTGTTGTATGCGGATGATTTAGTGCGAATGGTAGAAACGATGAAAGAGCTGGAAGATCAACTTAATCTTTGGAAGGCAGCTTTTAAAAGGAAAGGGTTGAAGGTGAATCTTGGCAAAACAGAGATTTTGGCATGTGGAGTTAGAAAAGGTACGTCAGTTGAAGCGAAGGTTGATCCATGTGGAGTATGTGGTATTAAAAGAGTCAACTGTATTCGATGTAAGATTTGTTAGAAATAGAGTCGTGTATAGTTTGCACCAGACGAATTGCTGAAAACGAGGAACAGGACCCAATGGATGACATCCTGAGCGAGCTAGAGAGAGTGGGTAACTTTTGTTATTTGGGTGACATCATAAATGGTGGTGAGGATAGTGAACTGGCTGTGACAAGGAGAGTAGTTCTGGGTTGGAAGGCATTTAATACTATGTCTTCTATGTTGTGTGGGAAAAGGTACACTTTGAATCTTAAAGGAAGAATCTACAGGACATGTGTAAGACCAGTCATAACATACGGGTCGGAAACGGTGGTAAGATCCGTTGAAGAAGATATTTTGAGAAAAGCGGTAAGACGTATGGTAAGACGGTAAGACTTATGGTTCGAAAAATGTGTGGTGTGAAGTTGGCTGATAGAATTAACACAAGAGAGTTGATGGAAAGATTAGGACTTGAGGATATATTTGTTGAAGTTGTTAGACAAGGGAGTTTGAGATGGTTGGGTCATGTATTGAAAAAGGGTGATGACGCGTGTGTGAAATAGGCATGGAATTTTAAAGGTAAAAGTTGAGGAAGAGGAAGACCAAAGATGAGTTGGAAAAGAATGATAGAGAGGGATTGTCACAGGGTTGGTTTGAGCTTTGAGGATGCAAGTGATCGAGCTATGTGGACAGGTTGTGCCAGGTCATGGAGGGTGAGTCAGTGACCCCTTGAAAAGGGTTAATACTCCTGACTTAAATAAAATGATGATGATGATCAGTCACTATATTTACCTATCGACCAAAACAATGTAATGGACCCTAATTAGCAGATGTTGAAAAACACCTTTTTTCAGCCGCATTATCTAGCTAGGATGGACATTTTGCAAAGCATTCATTAACTTAGATTATTTCACTGGTTGCATTGCTGCTGACCAAATATGTGGTTCATAAACAAACTCATTCCAAACCTAATTCGGTCAGTGACTGGTTCAAAAGGTGTGATCAGTTTTAAAACTAATGAGAAATTCAGTGTTTTATAACTAATAGTAAACTAAACAAAATTTCTCTATTCTGGTTGAGAGCAGTTCTGTTTTTCGTAAACACAGTGTGTGAAGAGAGTTATTGTAGAGTGAATTGCACTGAATTAATTCTTTTTGCAGTGAATTAAACTGTGACCACAACTTCAACTAATTCAGTAGGACTATGACATTGACCATGATTATGACTACGACTTTGACTTGGAGTGGGACTACAATGAGGACTACTATAACTGTGGCGACTACTGTGATTACGGCTTTAATTTCGACTAGGACTGCGACGACAATGGTTGCACTATGACTACGTACGATGACTACAACTACTATGATTGTGATTACGACTAAGATTATGACTACCTACGAATACGAGGACTACTACAATTACTACGGCTGCGATGACTACGACTACTGTACAATTACAAACACACAATTACATATACTGTACGATTACAAACATATGATTACGATTACTGTTACAACTTAGACTTGTGTTTGCAATGACTATGATAATATGTGACTACGATTAACTCTTGTTAACACTTCGATGCAGGTTCCTTTTGTACTCTTTTTTGTATACTTGTTCTGTAATTTTGTTGTGTATTTTAACAAAAAGTAATAACACATTTTTTCTTGTTCAATTTGAAATAATTTGCACTTAAATGTTTTTCAAAAAGCTTCAGTAAACTTTGATACTTTTTGAAAACCCACTTGTGCAAATTATTTCCAAATTGAACTTAAAGCCATGTAATTACTTATACTGATCATGATCAAATAAGCATTCATTGGATCATTAGCACGAAAATGCACAAGTCTAGATTGAACAGTTTATAATCAGGATAAATTTATTTAATGATTGTTATATAAGCCACTAGCTTTGGGAAGGGAAGGGGGACTTTTAAAAGTTGTTACATCCTTGTTAAGTATATATAATAAGTGGTAAAGTTTTGATTTTTAAGGTGTGCCAGTCAACTCAACTGATTGGGGTAAATGATAAGAATACTTGGTATTCTCGATTGGGGAGACAGTCATCTGCAGATTTTGAGTTAGAAAACACAGCATGTGTTCTTACCTACAAGGGTACAACAAGTGGTAATGATCAAAGGTATGTTATTGAATTATACAAAGAATCTTTTTCCTCAGAAATGTCAGCATTAACTCCTCATTGCAGTTGCTTAACCCACTAATTAATGTACCTGGCTGGTCTATCAACAATTTTTTTTCTCCTTACATACCCATAAAATTCAAAGCAAATTCTCCTCATATAGTAACATAAAAGTATGGGTTTTAGTTTGGAGAATTTGTAAATTTGAGTTTGTAAGGGTAAAATATTCTTTTTATTTTGGAATGGGCATGCATGTGTTTAACAAAATAATGTTGGTAAAAATTATGGTCATGGATGTTACTAATTTTAAGTTATTACATATTCGTTATATTTCTCATAGAATTAAGTTTATCAGGAAAATTCAGCACTGAACAGACATTGCATTGTGAACCTTGAATTATTTGTTTAAATTAACGTTTTTGCCAAGATTGCACTGTATAAATGCATTGAAAGGCAATAATGCCTACTGTGTTAACCTGTCTTCTACGTTTGGAGGATTATTAGTTATATTGTTTTATTTATTTTATTAGTCAAGTGAAAATCAGGTTAAGTTGTGCAAAAGAGCAAGATGTGCCTTCAGTTTCTCAAGTTGCTTCAAGTGACCAAACTACGTTTGTAAGTACTGTATAGGTATGAAACAGCTGCAACATCTCTTTCAAAAACCAAAAAAACATTGGGCACAGTTTCCATAACCTTAATAAACAAAACGACTCAAGATTAGCTATGTGAATCAAAGGTGACGCATCGATTCTCTGTGACTCTGAGTTTCGCGCGTAGGCACTCGTCAGACAGATTTTTATTCAGTTAGAAACATACCTTCCTATATACAAACATGGTAAAATCGCTAATTAGTTCTCTATTGTTTCTATCCGTGATATCGCGCGAAACTCGGAGTCACAGAGAATCGATGCGTCACCTTTGATTTAATTTACTTGTATAATTTGCTCTACTAACATTTAGTATTGAGCACTTTACGACGTGGCAGACTGTACCTACATACATACATATCAATATATATATATACTATATATACTGTACTAATAACACTAAAAAAATACTAACAATTGTAAGTTCAAGTGCAATTGACAGCAAAACATGCTGCTGGCAATAGATGGAATGGCCTCTAACCGCCAACTATCAACCAAGCAACCGTCAAATATAAGGATAATATTTAAAACTTATTCTATTTCAGTTGACGTGGATAGTGCTAGTGGCGGAAATCTACTGAGCGCCGAAGTCGTGCCATCGATATTCCTTAAGCTGCTATCCACTGAAATTGAAATAGAATAAGTGGTTTTAGTATATATCAGCGAGGCAACTGATCTATGGAAATTTCCTTTCAAGAAAACGAAGGATTTGTAAGAAAAAAAAGTACGCACTTTTTTTACTTGAACCACTGAGCGTGGCGAGACTCACGTCTGAGCAGCATAACATATGTAACAAATGTGTTTTGACAGTTCGTAAACTACAAAATGTCATAAAGTAGAAATTTTTCAGTATCGCAATCTGAAACGAACGCGAAGGGACTACTTCCGTCCGCCTTTTTGTTTTGGTGTCATTATCTACTATTTCAGAGGTAAATATTGTCTCATATCTACTATTTCTAAAACCAACCAAATCGGGCGTAGCCGAGCTTGCCTATACTAAATTATACTATAATAACACATCTGATACAGTATACATGCATCGCACTTAGCAGAAAGCAACTTCAAGAGAAGATACAGAAGCAAACCACATCACTCTGGCAGACAAAACACAGGAATATTAACTCACCAGCAAACATATCTAAACTCACTAGACAGAAGTTCCAAGACATTTTCAGCACCATAACTATCACTTTAGAAACACATTGCTCAACAAGTTATTATTATGCGTAGCCTAGCCAGCTGCTATTTGTGCAGCTGACTAAGTAGTTCATTGTATTATTACATAGGAAACTGTTTTGACTCACAAGTGTGCATGCCCTGGTATGTGCAAAGCTGCAGGCTTGAGTAATGGAAGCATCTTAGTTATTGTGTAAGTATCACACTTTTATGATGAGTTGTGCTGATGTCAATGATATACAGGGTTTGTACACCATCTGGAAAACCTGAAATTCCTTGCACGAAAATTGATATTTTTGTTCAGTTTAGTGAATCAGGCTACTACTAAGTTGAATTCTTTTTTCCACCTTCAGCTTCTTTAGCGTTGTGGTTGTGTATCTGGTCAGTGGTATCATCTTCAACAAGTATCATAAAGGGGCTACAGGAAAGGAGCTTATCCCGAACTATAGTTTCTGGAGTGATTTCCCGTCTCTAGTGAGGGTATGTTGGATTTCTGCTAGTCATTCTTTTTTTGTAACTTGTGGACACAAGTAAATATACTTCATCAAAAGTCAATAAACTGAAACAGTTCTTTCATCGTGGATGAAGATACACCCTTTCTTTATATTAAAGAACCAGTAACTTTCGGCTGAGGCTGGACTGTTCTTTCTTTTTTTTTTGGCGACTTCGGCCTCTAATTTTTCTATTATTTTCTATTATAAAATAACCAAAATAATATGCGTGCAGGATGGTCAAGTAACCGTGTTTTTTTGTGCCAGTAAATCACAAGCACAGCTATAGAAAAGTTCTTAAAATTTCTTGATCAAAGTTTTAGCCTGATTGTTCTTTTAAAATTTGTGGGCAATCTCAGCCTGGGTGTTCTTATAAATAGGTTTACAGAGGCTAGAGAAACACTCAAATGAAGAAAAAATATCGATCGGGCCCGTGGGCGACCCACGTGCGGCCAAAATACACATCGCTGATTTGCTATGTTGCCAGCATGGTGAATACCCGATGGTGTAGTGGTCATCACGCCTGACTAGAATACAGAAGACGCGGGTTTGAGTCCCAGCTCGGGCATAGCACTGATTTTTTTTCGGATGAGTGTGTGAGAGGTAAATTGCACTGTGTGTGTTTATTTCTCATATATATCTAATAAATTTGTTCCTATAAAAAACGTATACCTAGCATAATTTATTCTGTTATCTCACGATATGAGTCGTTGAGGACCGCGACGTTTCGGCTGCTTTATTCTGCCAGTCTTATTCAGGCGATGTGTAGACTGTGATCGCGGCTGCCTACGCGGCGTTGCTCAGGAGTTCGCCAACCCAGTTCTTCAAGCATGTCTTCGTGACACTTCTCTGTTCTACTGTACCTTCGTAAGCACCAACAAGCTGCGCGGCGTTGTACTATCTCAATCTTATATGCACGTTGTTCTCAACTCGTGGGCGCGGATCCCAGACACTTGAACAGTACTCCGACCTTTGGCGGACAAGGCCTTTGTAAGTGTTCGCTTTAAGGGGTGGTGAGTTTATCCGTAAGTTCCTTTTGAGAAAGCCTAGTGTCTGGTTTGCCTTAGCTGTGGCCCCATCGATGTGTCGATTCCACTTAAAATCATGTGAGATATCGAGATACTTTGTTTGTTTTACCTATGCTGGGATGGACTTTTTGACCTGGAAATCCGCAGCCCTTCGCATTTGGTGTCGTTGATCTTGATTCTCCTCCTGCAGCTGTTCATAGTTTTCCTCACTGCGATTGTCATATAGAGGATGCTATCATCAGCAAATAGGCGGACCTTGACCTTATGTTCTCAGGGAGGCCATTAACGTACGCAAGGTAGAATACCGGTCCTACTATGGAGTCTTGAGGGACACCGAATAAGACTGGAGCGAAATCTGATCTCTCACTCTCAACAACTACACACTGTTGCCGATTTTTGTGGAAGGCACTGATCCATAAAAGAACATCGTCCACCTTATCAAAGGCCTTCGAGAAGTCCATTTTGACAACGTCAGTCTGTTTAGCACGAAAAATACCAATGATGTCATTTACAAACTCTATTAGTTACAATTCGCAAGATCTGAGTTCGCGAAAGCCGTGCTGCAAAGGGATTTTAAAGTTCTAGATGTGTTATATGGTGTTATTATTGACGATGTGTTCAAGAATCTTGCTGCAGATGCACGTTAAGGGTATAGGCCTGTAATTTGCGGCACAGTCCTTGTCCCACCCTTTCTTGAAGATGGCTTTCTCCAATCACCGGGTACTACTTAATGAGTTGATAAAGACTTTCTGAAGATCTCTTGAGGACTAGTGCTAGCACTGACGAGAACTCCCAGCTGAGAACCACGGGGGATATACCATCTGGCCGAGAAGCCTTGTGAGTTTTGAGGTTGTTTAGTAGCTTGGCAATGCCAGTAGTGGTGTTTGAGATTGGTGGCATAGATGGAACTCGGTTTGGCTGGGATATTCGGGGTTTCTAGCGCTTTAATTTGATCCTCAGTAACAAGTCCTTTAGTATGTTAGATGTGATGGGTGATTGTTCTTGTCCTTTGTTTTAAAAATAGATTTGATTTTTCGGGTTTGCCATAGTATTTTGAAGATAAGATGATTGTTTGTGAACTTGTGTAATCTATTTTTAAAACAAAGGACTAGAATAATCACGCATCACATCATATATACCAAGGGACTTGTTACTGTTGATAAAATTACATTAGCGAAACAAAGAAAAATCTTGAAACACGCAAGAATTAACATGAAAACCCTGTCATTCAGACCGAGCGAGCGAGGCATCTTAGCTTCAAAAATGGAACACATACCTTCTCCTGGAAAGTGCTTCTAAACAGTAAACCAGATACCAAGGGGAAAATCTTTGAAGCATTAATGATTGCTATACTCAAACCGGACTTAAATAAACCAATCACAAGCCATCCTATTTTTTTTTTCCTATGGGAATAACTTAGAACTTTAAAACCACAAACGATAGGCGGAAATCTTATCCTTGATGATGGTCTTTAGTCGAAAACGTTCGGAAACTTTTGTAGCTTTAGTTTGCCTTTATATATGTTTTGTTACCTTTTAATAGCGTTTTATGTTTAACTGTTCAAAACAGTTGCCTCACCAGCCGCGTTAGATATTAATGTCAGTTTTTTTAAGTGTTTAAAAAAACCCCCACTGAAAACGTTTATTAGCCCCAAGAGAGTCATCATCATCACTTGAAGGAATAATGATATCTTCCACTGTAATACGAACTTCTCTGTTAACTCCTTTAAATCATTACTATATTCTTATTATACTTACCTTACTGAATTGATATATGATCCAGACACTAATCAAATATTCAAATCTGTATCCGTAAAATGCCACTAAGCTCACCCGTTTCCCTCTACATACACAGCGTCATTGTCAATGATACCTGGGATTACTAGGGTTTTGTATGTGTAATGTAAGGACAAGTTAGATGTTGATAACAGAATGGGACTGAAAGGCTTTAATAAGGCACAGTCGTTTTTGTTAGCCCTGTAAATGATACAAAAAGATAGGCTTTGCATACCGAAATACAAACATACTGAAATGTCTAGCCTCTTTTGTCAGTGTGTCCGCTCTGTTGCTACACTTCCTTTTAGAATAGCCCGAAATGTATTGCTCAGAGCTTTGGCCATAGTTAAAATAGGGACTGGTTATGAAAGCCTGCAAGCTTCTAAAGGGAAATACGAAGAATGTGCAAAGATGCTTTGTTGTAGGTTGAACGAACCGCGACCGTGCACATTCTTTGTTTGAAGTGTTGGTAAGATTATTTTGACTGGCTAGTTGTTGATTTGCATCTCAAAACCTTTTGTATTTTGTGCACCTTCAGGACTAGTAAACAAAAGAAAACGACGAACAAAGACCTACAACAATGGTTTCATAACTAGTACCTAGATTAACTATGCTTTGGCAGATAATCAAGGTTTTTTATCTTGTTTTTCAGGATGGTTTCGTGTTCACCTTTCAGAAGTTACGTATTATGTGTGGCGCCGATGGAAGTTCTGGGGGATATGACAAAATGTGACGTGCACTTTTATTCCTTTTAGTAGTAGACAGTTAGTAAAAATTGATAATTCCCTACATTATTTTTCACACTGATCAAGATTTACGTATATAGCAAACGCAGTGGAACTGCGTTTCAATAATAAGGCACTGTACGGTCTAACTTTGGCAATCTACAACTCTACGTCCTCAGATAACTTAATCAGAGCCATAGAAAAAGTTATATCGTGCTCTTTTTATTGCGGGAGGGAAGGGGGTATTGCTTTCGGGTTTTTTTTTAATTAGGTACATTAAGGAAAATTTAAATGCAAATTTATGAAAAGAAGGTTGGCTAAAGCGGGCTTAAGTTTAACATTTCTTTAGAGAACATAGGAATGTATGTTCAGGGACAAGGATAACGGGTATACGCACGTTGTACGTGGCGAACGAAGTCTCAGTCGAGGGTGCTTCAATACAATACGATACAATACAATACAATACAATACAATACAATACAATACAATACAATATATTATTAGTTTTCCTCTGAAGGCTTTTCAAAACTAGTTTACAAGAATTTTTAAAAAGTCTATCTATTAAAACTATTTACAATATGTTATAAAAAAAATTAACTTGTAGCTTAAGTGATAATCAATATAAATAGAACAATTCAATTGTATTAAAATCATTGAAATAGAAAATGGAATAATTACAATTTTTATCAGTTCATAAAAGTACTTTGTTCGCAATAGCTTTCTTAAAGGCGCGGAGTGAGTTAATTGTTTTGACTGACTTGCTAAGAAGGTTCCATGATTTTGTTGCACGAGCGAAGAATGACCTTTGTGCCAGAATTGCCAGGATTGGCTGCAAATTTTTTTAAAAAATGCAAATTTGCTTGTAAACGAAGTGATGTCATCAGTTGAAAACATTATATGTTAATTTCTCGAGAATCATAAAAGATTTTGACAAAAAAATTTTCACCGTTATTTCTTATTTAGCAAGGTCTATCCACTGAGGTAATAAAATTTTTCATTTTGAAGGGTGATAGTTTTTAAAAATCGCCATCGGAAGTTTAAAAGTGCTGGCGTTTCAAGAATATCGGTTATAAAAACCTATTTTGTTTATGAAATCGAGCATTATGTGCTGCCGCTCCCGGATGGGAGTGCTTATGGACGACATAATACTTATATATTATATTTTATATTATCAGAACTTATATTATTTTTACGCATTAACCTATAATTTTGGTATTACATAGTATCGATAAATTCTAGGCAAGAAATTATGTCATAAAAAGTTTATAGAGATCAGAATAAAGTTGAGATAACAAGCTGTATGTATGTCTACGTTGTATGCGTCTTGTATAATGGAGCTGACTGGCTCACAAGCACATAGCCTTATTTTTATGAACGAGTTTCTTTCACCTGCAGGCAAGTTTTCATCGGAAAAACTTGTGCTCGTGCAACTCGAATCTCAATTTAGAACAAGGATACTTGTCAAGAAAAAGCTGTCAAGTTGCAAAAATTGTTCATGGAAATGATACAACAAGGGCTGCCGAGAAGGGAATGGTACTTTCTCTTAATGCTTGCGGTTTTAGTAACTAATTTTTTTAGAAAAAGTCTGTTTTATCCTTCTCAAGGACAAAAAAAAATGTCTAAGTAACTCCATATTTTTGTTTGCTGGACGTCGGACTAACCTAAATATTTCAAATATTTTTAAAACAGCACATACCAAACAAATGAAAGTCATTTTCTGGTTGAGGCCTGTTTAGCAAACAAAATTGGATTTCAAAGTCGATATTGAGCGGAAAAAATAAAATGCCCTAGTTTTTGTTTCTGTTTTTTTTTTTGCGTTTGCGAATATTTTGCAGTTGTGATCCAGTTGTCGAGATCCTGGGTACCAAAATGTCAGAAAATAGCATATTGCGAAAAAGGGCGCGGCCCAGGGCAAAATCTACGGTTTTACAACTGTTAAGATGCACCAGAAAATACCGTGGACGACCATTGACTGCTCCCAGTATTCACTGCAGCTAAATGCTTTCACACTTGTGGGCAACTCAAGAAAAATATTAGAGTCAAGTTCGGGAACTGTTGTTTTAGTTAAAAATGGCCGACAAAATCGCAGGGCAGTTATCAAATTGGAAGGGATATATTGAGTAAATAAACCCCTTCCAGCGCCTGGTATATCGGAGGATAACGTCCGCGGCTGATAGATTGTCCGAAAAATGAACAGTTGGCCGAGAAGCGAAGCTTCGAGGGCAACTGAGAAACTTTG
>JAOBRD020626555.1:0-15429 GCA_027575215.2 Hydrozoanthus sils
AATTAATTTTGAAGTTAATATTTGATGTAAATTCGCCAAACCGTTCTCAAACCAAAGCTGTACTAGTCCCTTGCATGAAGGAACGGTTTGGCGGTTGTACTCAAATTTCTTCTTATTCAAATATCTTCTTCGATTTCCTCACTATCCAAAAAAAGTTTAGGTTAAGTCCTGCCTTAAGCACTTTCTTTTCGTCAACTTTAAATGGTGGTTTTGATTATATCGCCGTCCGTGGTTTGGATTTTTTGAAAATTCTACCAAACGGGCAAAGACGGAATAAAAAGAAAGCAACTTGTGTATTATCAGACTTTGTGGCTAAGGTTTGGTGGGGAATATTGGAAAGATGTTTTTTTTCTTTGCTTTTAAAGAAGTTTAAAAACTAATTTTGAAGTTAATATTTGATGAAAAAAATATCTGAAAATCTGCCCCCAGATTGACTTTAGCGCATTTGCAATGAAACAAAGTAACGTTTTTTAAAAGTTTAATTCTGGTTTAACTTTCACTTTTGACATTGAATCTTTCCATAATCATATTACGAAATATAAATTTCTTGTCGATATTAGTTCTACAGGTTTTCAAACGCTTGCCCAATATCTTGCATATGCCCTCTATCAATCATATTTTGCCAATAAACCTGCGCAAAAATGATGTTGTTCATAATAGCCCTGCATTCAGATTTTCTATTTAATCATATTTTGGCATATGAAAAGCTTGTGTTAAATTGCCTTGAGCATTTGTGGGTATTCGTCGTGTTTTCTTTTAAGATGGACAGCTTTCTACAAAGTTCATCTGCTTTGGTAGGCGGAAAATGTGGTGAATATTGTGAAGTTTTTGTTTTGAAGCATAAATAAAATATAAGATGTCATCTTATTTTCGCACGTCCTTTAACAGAATAGTCGTTTTAATAACCTGATCTAAAATTTGGCCCAGCTCAATTTCATTTATAATAAAATTAACGACGCTCTATTTACACAGTTGCACTCGCCTTTGGCGTCAAATTTATGAGAATAGTAATTTCATAAAAGATGAAATATACTGTGCTCCCTGTTTACTGAAATAATCTTCACTGAAGCGATCATGAGTGAAGAGCGAGTTGTTGATAAAAATATATCGTTTGACTTGTCTTATTCTTTCATTGAAAAAAATGGCCACAGTGTATGTATATAAATACTTTATCATTACATATAATTATAATTTATAACAGTCGCAGTAAGCTCTGAGGGCTAACTTTTGTTCATTTATGACGGTGTTTTCACAAACATAAATTTGTATCAGCATTAGTTGTCACTGCAATTTTTGTTTATCGAGCAAAACTGAGGCATTTTCACAATGGTAGCACCTGCTTTATTTAATGTTCCATTGGAATACCTCGTAGCGAACATCTCAACCTTGGCAACGGGAACGCATAAACTTTTTTGGAAGACCAAGACCTTTTCTTCCCTTGTAAAACATATAGTTATACAGCCATGAATTAATCACCAAGTTGCCTTCAGGGGGTTTGAAGGATTTTTCTGGTCCCCAATTAGGCAAAAAGGACGTTTCGCAACCTTTTTTCACGAACTTGTCAAAGCCCTATTAAAAGTCGCCTTCAAATAGACACTGACAAGCGTTGTTCCGAAGTTTTCAACTGCAGTACCAACACCTGTCAACAAAATGTGACGTTTTTACCGATTTACTTCCGAAAAGTTTCTCCTGCCACCGTTTTTTGTGGAGTTAAGACGAGCAAATCGAGCAGATAATTTAGTCGGAGGAAATTTATATATTACGGAAATCCAACTCTGTCTATTGTCACTTCAACTCACCAACAGATAAATGTATCAAAAAATTATTTAAAAGGAGCAGTGTTTGTCGAGGGACACGTTCTGCAAGTGCTTACAAACAAAACACGTTTTTCTTGTGAATTAATTTCTGTTTTGTCTGGAGAATTTCCAAGTGTGGGCGAGCGTTGGATGATTTCTTCAGCCGTCTTTGAACGTGAAAAGTATCTTGTGTAGTTGAAAACAAGTTCGGATGAAATTAGGAAGAAATGGCTTCAGAAAGCAAAAGATTTTGAAATCCATTTTTGGAAAGTCAGCGACAGATTCCATGCAGAAGTAAGGAGTTTTGAGACGACTAAAATTTGTTTTACATCGAAATTCAACAAAACTTAAGCGATTTTAACAGAAAAAGGTAAAATTTAAAGCTGACTTTTTCAGATTGAGTCTGTCGAGAGGTAGCAATATGAACATTAGCGGCAAGACTGGAGCTGAAAGACTTTTGCTTGAATTGAGAGGGAAACAGAGAGCCATTGTTGGGTTTGAAACGGTAGTCGGTGCAATTTTTTGCTTCTTCGGCACGCTGTTAAACGTTATCTTTATCATTGCCCTAAGCCGAAACAGGAAACTTAGAAGCGTTACCAATGTCTTAGTGTTTCAATATTCGCTGTGTTGCTTTTTTACTTCGGTCTCGGTTTTTCCCTTCGTAATATCGTCAAGTATTCACGGTGACAAAGGCGATAATGAGTTTTGGTGCCAGTTGCAAGCTTATTGGACCGGCGTTGTGGCCTGCGTTTTCTATCAAACTATCGCACTAACGGCTATCAACAGATACATTTGCTTTCTTCATCCCAGGTTATACGATAACTATTTCAGACTAAGATACACAATCTTTTACTTACTGACAGCCTGGTTATTTGCTTGTAGCATTCCCTTGACTAAGATTTTAAAAGGTAACTTTTATAAATTCCATCCAGGATTTGCCAGTTGTGTTGAACGGTACGAGAACAGTATTGAGCTGTGGATTAAAATAGGTTTATTTGTTATATCGCCGCTAGTTATTTGGTTGTTTTGTTATACCAAAATATATCTCGCCATTCGAAGACACAAACGTAGGCTTGGAGTCTACCTACAAGAGAACCAATGTCAGTTGGACTTTATTGAAGCAACTAATTATTCGAAGCATGAACGAGTGGCTATTGGAGACGATGTTATTGTACCCAACACGAAGAACGTTAACACTAAAGATTCGAGCAGCTTGCAAACTGCAGTGCCAAACAACCGGAAAGAAAACAACACAAGAAATCGTTCGAAAGTTAGAATTACTGCTCCATCCATACGTTTCGCTGAAGAGATGAAGAGTACAAGAACCTTTTTTATAGTTTCGGCTTGCTTCTTTGCTTTTCATTTACCAAAGATTGTTGCACGTGTGTTGGATACAACAACAAAAGGACCAAGTCTATCCAAGGAGGTATATCTGTCGGCCATTTGTTTTGTTGGCGTCAACAGCATTGTTAATCCCATCGTATTCTACAACATGAACAACAAGTTTAAAAAGGACTGCATTAATGTTATAAAGTACTTTCGACAAGTTGTCGGTTGTTAGTTTTTTCTGTGCTAGCTTCTGAAATTCAGTTTTCTTTAAATAAAAGTCGATATTACAGTACTATAATTGTTAGCATTGTTATGTTGTCATTATTGTTATTATTATTTTATTGTTATTATTATTATTATTATTATTATTATTATTATTATTATTATCATTTTTATTATTTCGTATTATTCTCTCCAGTCTTTTGGTGTTCTTCTGAGTTTTAGCTACTTCCCGCAGCTTAGAAACACAACGCTTTCAGCAACAGCTGCTCCGAGGATAGCCGACACTGGCTGTGCACTTCCAACGATGTCAGGTATGTCTTACCTCTCATATCAGGTCTTTGCGTTCTTCGAGATTGTTCCAAGTGCACCAGCCATTTCGATGCTCTGTGGATTCTGTTACTTTTGAATGCGAGGTCCTGGTATCTATCCACTTTCTCTTCCTCATTATTTATTATTATGGTCCATTGGTAAAGCTATTTCAATTAGTGTCCACTCCTGCGTATCTTTCCGTACAAGAGTTGTATATGATCTATTGTGGTTCAGCTTTTTATCTGTGTAAAAAGTCAAGTCCAAGGTATATAATTAGAACGTCTCTATTTTCTGTAACTGCCAATGGCTGATGGTAATACCCGCGGCTTGTTCGAACATTTTTCCGTATTTTCTGCAAACCTGCCATTGCAGAGCTACCTTGTCATGACGATCTGGGCAAGCTTCTTGCATCCACTGGTAATATGTCTCACAGTTTCAGTATACGTAGAGTCTCCACACAATCTACACAGTGGCGTCTGTGCTATGTTGTGCTTGATCAAGTTTGTTTTTAAAGCTCGTTCTTGAGCAGCTAGGATCAAACTTCTGTCTTCTTTAAAAAAACCTTTCCTAAGCCATCTCCAGGATTCATCTCCAGCTACATTTGTTGTTTGTCGCACAAATTCTCCATGTAGGGCTTTCTCCTTCCAGGTTTTGGTTTTATCCTTCCGCCTCCTCTTCTGGTGTTCCTGGAGATTCACTTCTTCCTCTTCATCTAACCATCAAGGCAGCTTGAAGCACCCACCTCTGGCATCTGCGAGATAGCCATGGAGGGACTTATTCTAACTCAACGCTGATCGTTCCTCCTTCCCCTCTCGGCAGGTACAGTGTCGCAACATTACTTCTGTTATCAATACATCCATTCAGCGCCAAAATTTTTCTAGTTTTTCTTTCCATGCTGAGCTTCCATTGTCCAATCAACAATACCAGTAATGTAATAAATAAAACTCACGGTCCATGCGTTGATGCCACTTATCATATTTCCTCAATTCAGTTTGGATCTGCATAGTTTCTTTACTCTCCTCACGTACTCTGATGTTATCTTGCCTTTCATCTTGGTGTTAAGAGTTTCATCCAACTGCAGGATGCCAAGGTATTTGTAAATTCTATGATATACTGATCGTCTGGTAAATCTATTCCACTGCTGCCAACCTAACTTCATCTTTTTACTTCTAGGACCGCACACTCGTCTAACCCAAACGACATCCTGATGTCTTGCGAGAAAGTCCTCACCACTTGTACGAGTGAATATAGACCCCTAGTTGATCTTTGCTGGCTCCATACCATTTCAGATCGTCCATGAATAGTAGATGGTTGACCGACTTCAAATACTTTGTAAATCTGTACTCAGCTTTCATCTTTACTGTAGCACTAGGGTCAGTGGCAATATGATGAGAACAAACTGCAATGGTGAAAATAGTCACCTTGGAAAACTCCTATTTTGATGTCCACTTGCCGAGAGCTATTCTTCCGGATGTTAATATGTCGGTGTCTTCTACTTCACCATGCTATTGCTAAATACGGTAATCATGTTCTTTGCTTCCCCAACTATTTCAAGGCATATTTAAAATACCCACGAATGTGGCACCACGTCATATGATTTCTTGTAGTCCGTCCAAGTCATTGACAAATTTGCCAAACTTCTCCGACAATTCTTTAGGGTTCCCTTGTCTGCAAGCAACTGATCTTTCGTTCCTCGCGCACCTTTCCTTCAACCTTAAGCATTCCATTCCTCTCAAGATACTGGTACAGCTTTTCTCCAACGATTCCAGTCAGTAACTTCCACATTATGAGTAGGCAGGCGATAAGACAGGACGGTAGTGATTTGCCAAGCTGGGTGCCCTTCATTGGGTATTTCCTAATGAGCATTTTCCTTGCTTTGACCATCCACTCTGGGACATTTCTTCGACGCATGCACGTGGGTATAATTGCAATCTTTGGTAAAATCAAGGCAGCTTCTTAGACCAGTAGCCCTGGACTAGGTCAAGGCCAGCTGCCTTCCATATTGCCATCTTGCTCACTCCAGTTCTAATAAATAAATTTTCTGTTGTTCGTTTCTTACTCTTTATTAATGTTGTTGTTATTGTTTTTATTATATTATGTTATACCATGAGCCTGCTAGTTTTTAGGGGAAAAAATTGCAAAGCTATTGGACTTCTTGCAGTCCCGTTTTTACGTAAATATTGAACACAAAGCTAAGACGATAGCCCTTTGGTGAATGTCCTGTTCGCGTGCATCTTTATTTACTGCATGTCACGTTCTGCGCAACACGGGATGGGGGGGGGAACTTAGCGACGACCCGCTAGCCTTCCAGGGAAAATATCAACTTGCGATTGGTATTTTTAGGGTAATTTTGAAACCCAGAGGTATTTTTTTGGGTTTTTCTTAGGGTATTTTGGGGACTTTTCCGACGGTCATCCCTCGTCCCCCGGAGCCAATCTCTCTCCGGGCTTTCTACCCTCGATTTGTCCAATTTTACTCGCTGTTTAGACAATTTTGGATTTTCTTTGATAAAAGAAGACGGGCTTCAGAGGCAATGAAACAATATCGTTAACAGGAATACTTCAAAGAACCCCGAAACCTGGTTGAATATATCCCGCCGAAATGTTTTGCGAAAGCAGCAAAGCGAAACAGGAGCCCTTGAAGATACCCCACAGGCAGCAAGACCTTGACAGTAAGATTTAGAAGCTGTATATAAGTATAAGACGTTATACTTGGGCTTGTCCAATTTGGAAATTCTTGAATTGAAACAATTCCAACCAGCATAAATTCCTACTTCGTATACAAATGACTTTGACTGGCTGTTCCAAAGTCGCCAGCTACACACTTTTTTAATAATTACTAACAAATTTTGTCCAAATAAGGCTCATTGTTCTTTTGATATCTTGGTAATTCAAGCACAATTTTTATTACTAAGCCGAAGGTATTGGAATATGCGTGTTGGAAGCGGGTGTGTTCCGCCTTTATATTATCATTTTCTCCCGAGACGATTTAAATGCAGTGATTATCATAGGATTAGTTTCATATTCAGACCCTTACGTTGTTCGGATTATTATATGTAAGTCTGATGATTCTTTCAATAAAGTTTTATTGCCTTTTTAAATTTTTGCCAATCTTAGCCTCAATCTTCTTTTAAAGTTGTTTTTATAACAAAAAGTGTGTATGTAACAATTATTACGTTTCTCTAAAAGATGAAACTACATGTAAAACTTGCGACACGCAAGCAACAAACTGATACGGGCCATAACGTTTCAGTCCTATTTTCATTGTTAACACACTGGATGGCGATGAATCGCGTGTTTACTGGGAAACCCGAGAGGCAAATCCCCCCGCGTTGTTAATGTTTGGTACACTTGCACGTACAAAAAGTGACCAGCATGTTTTTTCGCAAATAAAGCGAGACAAGGTTTTGCAGAAAAAACTAAAAAACAAATAAAAAGCAATGTGTTGATTGTCACTTGATATCTAGTTTACCGTTAAACGTCAGCTTAAGAATACGACGAGCTTTTTTTCTCTTTATAGGTCACAGAAAACGAACGTGTCACGCAGTACTAACAATGGCATAATCAGATTTATCTGTTTTCTTTTAAGAAAAGGTGTACTAACAATGGCATAATCAGATTTATCTGTTTTCTTTTAAGAAAAGGTTTATCTGTTTTCTTTAAAAACTAATCTTCTTTTAAAAGAGTGTTGTTGGAAACCCCCCGTCACACATGCGATTTTTTGGTAGGCCTCCTTTTGTAACCGATTTCTGGAAAAACTTCAAATCCCCCCTCCTCGTCAGTAACTGCTTTTAGCAGAAAGTGTGAGACATGTAGATGTTGATGACGATCAAATAGATTTGAACCGCTTAAATTGCTACATTGAACCACAAACATTTTCTATCAAAACTTATTTTAAACAACGTACGGCGTGATGAGCTGATTTCCTGGTACGTGCTTGTAAGCTTAAATCCACGCATTCCAATAGTTTCTACCCCAAAAAGTGAATAACCTTTTTGTGGGTTTAGTCAACTAGTAATAGTGGATGCAAACCTAGAGTTTTTTCTAATTTATCAGTTCTGTGTTACAAACTTATTTAAAGTTCCTATGAAATAAAAAATGTTGTTATCTCAGTGGGTATACCTTGCTAAATGAGGAATAGGGGTGAAAAATTTTGTCAAAATCCTTTATGGTTCCCGAGATGTTTAAAATATTTTATGTTTTCAACTGATGAAGTCATAAGTGTGACAGCCAAATTTGCATTTTTTTAAAAATTGCTGCAAATCCATAACCTTTGGATGAATAAACTAGGACTGATGGTATATCGTAAGGTAGATAGATCAGCTGCCCAAGTTTGGTTCATGTTCATCCAAATTAAAGGTTATTTTAAGCTGGCAGCAGTTTTTCAAAAATGGATATTTGCCTGTCACACTTGTGACGCAATCAGTTGAAATATTTTAATATTTAAAAATGTTACTATCTTGAGAATCATGAAAAGTATTGACAAAAGCTCTTTCGTCCTATTCCTCATTCAGCAAGGTCTACCCACTGAGATAACAAGATTTTTCATTTCATAGGCACTAAAAAGTCGAAAGTTAATTCAATTCAATTAAAATTGATCTAAAATCAGCCTTCAGGCAACTGATCCAAAATTCAGAAACTTGTTCCTATGAACGAAAGCGCTTCTGTTTATAAAACTAAAATATATTTGAAGATTTTCCCATCAGAACATAGTTTTATTTTTCCACACTGTATTTTTTAAAAAAAAACTTGACTAGATATTCGTAATACTGACTTGCATGTAGCGAACACGCAACACGAATAAGCAGTCACTTCACGAATTACAAAACAACCACAAAACTATTTATAGTTGTAAATTGTAATACTACACACAAAGCACCTGTTCGGCGGTTAGAAAAATTTTATCTCTGTAACAGAAAGTCCTTTTTACAGTCAAAAGTCATTATAATTTTTACATGATGAGTGGCGCCCTAAGGCGTAACTGGTGGGATTTTAAAAACATGATAAATATTTCAAGAGCCAATATATATAACTTTTACTGGACGCTAAATCTGGTTTGCCGTAATGAGTTAAAAAAGATTTTTTTTAACGAAGTGAAAATCATACGGTTGTTGCTCGTCAGGTTATTTCCGGAGCAATCGGGTTTTTAGACACAACATTCAGAGAACGTGTGACATTTTTACATTAAGTGATTAACGTCATTGATCCATAAATAACCACGCGAAGAATACAAACGAGAACACGAAATATTCCCTAAAGGAACAGCGACCTGGAACGGGCAAGTGAAGCTATTTCGCCGCTTTTGGGTACGAGAACAGAATAACATTAGGCATGGACGAGAACAGAACTTCGTCTCTTGTGCCGGAAAATTATTTGATTTCGCGATCATATGCGACTGTGATAACTGAAGCCAGTTTATTTGTGATCATCAACTTCCTTTCTTTAGGTGGAAACTGTCTTGTATGTGGAGCGATCTATAGGAGTCCGGCTTTAAGAACAGAGACCAATTTACTGCTGGTTGCGCTTGCCTTAAGTGATATTTTAATGGCTGTAGTCGTTATGCCATTTACTGAAATAGCGATTGCACGTGGAGAGTGGCAATTTGGAGAAATAGCTTGTCAAATCCAGGGATATTGCGTTAGTATGTTGGCGTTTTTATCACTTCAACTTTTGTCGTTGACTGCATTCAACAGATATCTCCAAATTAAAGGTTATTTTAAATTGGCAGCAGTTTTTCAAAAATGGATATTTGCCTGTCACACTTGTGACGCAATCAGTTGAAATATTTTAATATTTAAAAATGTTACTATCTTGAGAATCATGAAAAGTATTGACAAAAGCTCTTTCGTCCTATTCCTCATTCAGCAAGGTCTACCCACTGAGATAACAAGATTTTTCATTTCATAGGCACTAAAAAGTCGAAAGTTAATTCAATTCAATTAAAATTGATCTAAAATCAGCCTTCAGGCAACTGATCCAAAATTCAGAAACTTGTTCCTATGAACGAAAGCGCTTCTGTTTATAAAACTAAAATATATTTGAAGATTTTCCCATCAGAACATAGTTTTATTTTTCCACACTGTATTTTTTAAAAAAAAACTTGACTAGATATTCGTAATACTGACTTGCATGTAGCGAACACGCAACACGAATAAGCAGTCACTTCACGAATTACAAAACAACCACAAAACTATTTATAGTTGTAAATTGTAATACTACACACAAAGCACCTGTTCGGCGGTTAGAAAAATTTTATCTCTGTAACAGAAAGTCCTTTTTACAGTCAAAAGTCATTATAATTTTTACATGATGAGTGGCGCCCTAAGGCGTAACTGGTGGGATTTTAAAAACATGATAAATATTTCAAGAGCCAATATATATAACTTTTACTGGACGCTAAATCTGGTTTGCCGTAATGAGTTAAAAAAGATTTTTTTTAACGAAGTGAAAATCATACGGTTGTTGCTCGTCAGGTTATTTCCGGAGCAATCGGGTTTTTAGACACAACATTCAGAGAACGTGTGACATTTTTACATTAAGTGATTAACGTCATTGATCCATAAATAACCACGCGAAGAATACAAACGAGAACACGAAATATTCCCTAAAGGAACAGCGACCTGGAACGGGCAAGTGAAGCTATTTCGCCGCTTTTGGGTACGAGAACAGAATAACATTAGGCATGGACGAGAACAGAACTTCGTCTCTTGTGCCGGAAAATTATTTGATTTCGCGATCATATGCGACTGTGATAACTGAAGCCAGTTTATTTGTGATCATCAACTTCCTTTCTTTAGGTGGAAACTGTCTTGTATGTGGAGCGATCTATAGGAGTCCGGCTTTAAGAACAGAGACCAATTTACTGCTGGTTGCGCTTGCCTTAAGTGATATTTTAATGGCTGTAGTCGTTATGCCATTTACTGAAATAGCGATTGCACGTGGAGAGTGGCAATTTGGAGAAATAGCTTGTCAAATCCAGGGATATTGCGTTAGTATGTTGGCGTTTTTATCACTTCAACTTTTGTCGTTGACTGCATTCAACAGATATCTCAAAGTCGTCAGACCAAAGACATACAAAAAGTTATTCTCAAAACGAAAGACGTTGCTCATGGTGTTGGCGGTTTTCTTTACCTCCGCCTGTCTTATTGCAGCTTTATTATTTTCAAGACCGGATAGCTGCTACTTCATTTTTCATCCAGGAAAAGCGATGTGTGTTCCTAGATTTCAAAACGTTGAATACAGTAGGATATTCACTATAACATATGGGGTAATGTTTGTTGTATTTCCAGTTATCATTATCTCATTTTGTTACACACGGATTTTGCAAACGATAAAGAGCCACAAAAGTGAATACACTGCAGGCAGAGGAGCGTATGATTCAAGAAGTGTGCTGGAACGTGAAGACAAGAAACTTACTAGAATTGTACTGGCAATCATTTTTGGGTTTGCTGCCTGCTGGCTTCCGTGTATGACTATAGACTTCGTCGATATCAGCATTCGAGAGTTTCTACCGAGACAAGTGTATCTGGCGTACACATTTCTTGGATTCACTTCCAGCCTGATAAACCCGATTCTTTATGGGATCATGAATAAACTTGTCAGGAGGGAGGCCATTAATATAATAGCCTGTAAGAAAAGAACGGAAATCGGGCGCAGTCTGTGGGCACCGCAAAGTGCAAGTGCAAGCAGTGCGACGTGTGCTAATCTAATAATCGATCGTGGAAGCAGAGAAACATTAAAACTTTCGGGAAGCAATACGAATATTTTTAATTTGGAGCTTGGAGAATTACAAAGAGAAAACAGCAATAACTCACTCAGAAAATAGTTTTTATGGTAAGACAACATGAGACATTCCAGCTTCATTTAAGTTCAGAATGCTTTAAACTTTGTTTATTACTGAAAACAATACAACACTCGTGGTTGCCTTTTTTCACTTTCATTTCTAAAGAAGCATAAAACAGATCGAGAGTTTTCTGACGGGAGGTTCAAGAAACGGTTATAAAGGGAAATGTTTCATCGTAAAAGACATTTCTTGTTCAAAAACGAAGGTTATCTCGGCACTTTCCTTTTGCTGAACTTTTGCTAAAAATTTCAAAAATGGTCGATGTGTTGCGAAACCGATTATGTTAATTAACTTCCTCTGATATTGCTGAAGTGAAGCAACACCCAAATAACTTCTTTGAATAATAAATAAACAAAAACAGCTTAACGAACTTAAAGGTTTTTTCAAAAACCCAAGTTTTAAATTCAAATTATGACTAAACGGTTCGTGTTTGTTTTTAGAAGCGATTTCTTAAAAAGTAGTTCTGGTTTAGATCAGGTAATCACTCCACTGTAATTTTTAACTAGCTTCAACTTGAACAACAGAAATTGATTTGCCTTTGTTTCCAAAAAGGTGTGTTTTTTAAAATATCCACTTTGTGTTTGCAGGGCTTCTCGAGACAGCTGATTCTTTAGTTACCATATAACTGCCGCTGATATTTTCATATGTCAGGGAATGTCTATGATATTTGAATAAACAAAAACAGTTTGGCGAGAGAAAAGTTTGACGAATTTCAAGGTATTAAAGTTAAATTTAAATTTATAGTTACGCAAGACTCAACTATTTGTGTTTATTTAAGAAGTGATTTAAGAATCGAACTGAATTGAAGCCTTTTGTCTGTGGTTGCCGTTGTCTTCTCTCTTCAAATTACTAATTCTGGTTTGGGTGAGCAGCGTTGAGTACCGATGACGTTTTCACTATAATTATAAATTGTTTGGCCTGAAAAAGGTGTGTTATTCACTTTGCTTTCTCTGAGCTTTTTTGAGAGAGCTGATGCTTTTTAGCATAACTTCCTCTGATATTGCTGAAGGGAAAAACTACATCTCTAGCTTCTGTGACTTTTTTTAAATGAATATAATTGATAAAAACAGTTTGGCGAGAGAAAAATTTGGCGAACTTCTAGGTATTTTCAAAGATCACGTTTTAAATTTAATTTATGACCAAGCGGTTCGTGTTTATTTTCAGAAGTGATTCAAGAATGCTTTTTCCTTTGGTTGTTATGTCTTTTTCTGGTAATTGGGTAAAACAATGTGTTTTGCTATAATTATAAATTCGAACAACAGAAATTGATTGACCATTGTTAAACTGACATTCCTTGAGCAATAACGCATTTGCCGCATCAGTGTATGCCATTTTGATTTATAAAAATTTTTCCGTTATTAATCGAACATCTTTAACGCGTCATTAAAAAACTCTGAATATTAAGTAATGGTCCGAGTAAAAACTAAAGTACCTCCCATTGTTCTGCAGCGTTTCGCTTTTCCCACGCCAGAGTGTTTAGATTTTTATACTGACAAAACATCAAGTGAAACTCTATTTCAAAGCAATGTTTCTTTTGTGCTATAATATTTTATAACAAGTCATAGAGCCCCAAAACAAAAGCAAATAAAACGTTTTGGTTTGCGATGTTCCCACATAGAATTTTTGTTCAGTTTATAAAAACACAAATGTTTAAACTTGAAGAGAATGATTGAATGATCTGGAAAGAAATAAATTAACTTACCTATGAAGATATGGTCGATTTTCAAAGTTTAGCCAATGAGGTTAACAGTTTAATAATATCGCAATTAGCACCTTTCTGCATTCCATTGTATTTAACCTCTCTAGTTCTTACTCGAATCGTTCTTAAAAATGATTTTATGCAAATGAAACATTTGAAGCTCATTAAAGATAACGCGTTAAGTACCCGGTAGATATAAAGTCAGTAGCTATTTCCGCCGGGAATGCAATATCAGTCTAGTGGACTAGGGGGACCCTATTGATAAACCGCCCTTGTGGCGTGTGTGGTTTACGGTTTACAGCCCTCAATATAATGCTCTGAACAATACACGTTCAATCTTCACCTAGCATCCAACCGACGAAGGCGTAGAATCGAACGCATATAAGCCAGTTCGACATTTCAGAAACACGTTCGCGAGTCGGGATAAAATGTAAAATTCACGAAACTTAAGCAAAGGAACGCAGTGAAGCGGGATGGGAATTCTTTATCATACCTTTCTTAAGTTTGATGAATATTTCATTTTATCCGGACGCGCGCTTGTATTTCTGAGATTCCGAACTGGCTTATATTGGCGCGACTGCTTGCGGGCTCAGGCAGGAGCGATGTCTCTGGGCTCGAACAGATTGTACTAGCAAAAGTAGCATATTGTGCTTTCAGCAGTGCTCATCTTTTTGTCCAAATTAATTAAATTTAAATTATGCTCCTTTTTCGAAATTATGTCACCTGTTTGTCAAATTATGCCTATTGCAAAATAAACTATTAAGTGAAAAAAAAAACCGCAACATTTTTTAGTTTATCATTATTCATGGAAGCAATTTTAGCTTTTTCAGCCGTTTATCTCTTCTGGAAAGCTTCTTTGTGTTTTCATTAACAAAACGACAGTACTTAATATGTTTTACTATAAAAAAAACTACAACTGTATTCCCGGCCGGATACATAATTGTTCTTGTATCAGTTATCTAGCGTTTAATGAAGGTAATTAATCCTGCAGCATCACGCTTGATTGCAGGCAATCTGAAAGGGCACGATCCTGGTGCTTATTAAATGATGCTGGGAGTATATTGAACTCTCTCTCTCTCTCTGTGCATCTGAAGAGTACGGTTGTACAAGAAGCACCTTCCTCACAGCAGATGCAGAGATGTCAATTAACTTATACGCATTTTTGCTTGCCGTCTCCCGCTCTCCCGCATTTTACATAAATCTCCCGCATTTTTAAAGAAAATTTAGATATATGCAAAAAGAAAACAGCACAAAAGTACGGTGGCTTATAGGGACAAAACACAAAAACAAAACCCACAACACAAAAACAAAACCCACAACACAAAAACAAATCCCACAACACAAAAACAAACTCCACAACACAAAAACAAATTCCACAACACAAAAACAAATTCCACAACACAACAATTCCCACAACACAAAAACAATTCCCACAACACAAAAACAAATCCCACAACACAAAAACAAATCCCACAACACAAAAACAATTCCCACAACACAAAAGGTCAGGTACTTCATATAAGCAGTTTTATTACGGTCCCATCGAACACGTTTTGAACGCAAGAAGATAGTATATATAAAATGAAAATCCAGCAGACCATCTTTTTGTTGCTAGTACTTCAGATAAATGCTAGTGAGGGGCTTCCCGACTGCCTTTGCAATATCAATTTTGAATCCGTGGAAGAATGCGTAGCATCGTATTGGAAAGCTGGATACCGCTTTTCAACTATAGTAATGTTTCTTTCGACGTTTCATGGAGTTATTTGGAATTTGAGGCAACTCAAATATTTCATTAACAAAAAACTGGGCTTACGAAGGAGATGTTTACAGTCACCAATCGCTGGTAATCGACGAGCTATTGCTTGTGAACTTCGTAGTTCGGGCAGACTTCTTGGGTATCGATCCATGACTAGAAGGCTTCAGAGACAGCACAATCTGTCAGTTGGGATGCATGTTGTGAGAGAATTTTTGAACAACATGGATCCGAATGGCGTCTCTCAGCGAAGACAGCGCCGACTACAAAGAAGAACGTACAGATGTCCTGGACCAAACGCTGTATGGCATATAGACGGCTATGATAAGTTAGGCCCTTATGGGTTTCATATAAGTGGTTGCATTGATGGGTACTCTAGAAGAATTATGTTTCTTCAGGTTGCTGCCACGAATCACGATCCATCTGTCATCGCATACTACTACCTAAAGTGCGTGAAGCAAATTAAAGGCTGTCCGAGA